>SKCR01014110.1:0-44613 GCA_019454045.1 Zanthoxylum bungeanum | reverse complement strand
TGAACAAATCCACGAGAAAGGACCATTTTCCATTACAATTATTGACCAGATGTTAGACAGACTGGCAGGACATGAGTTCTATTGCTTTCTGGACGGATATTCAGGGTACAATCAGATTGTCATCGCACCAGAAGATCAGAGAGAAAACTACATTTACTTGTCCCTATGGTACTTTTGCTTTCCGCAGGATGCCATTTGGATTATGTCTGGCCTCTGCCACATTTCAGCGTTGCATGATGGCCATCTTCTCAGACATGCTGGAGCAGAGTATGGAGGGTTTTATGGATGACTTTTCTGTGTTTGGAGATTCTTTTGACCATTGTTTGCAAAATTGGAACATGTGTTACAAAGGTGCGAAGATACAAACTTGGTACTCAATTGGGAGAAATGCCACTTTATGGTGCAAGGAATCATTGTTCTTGGACACCGGATCTCACAAAAGGGGATGAGGTAGACAAAGCAAAGATAGAGACAATTGAAAACTACCTCCACCAACATCAGTAAAAGGTATTCGAAGTTTTCTTGGACATGCAGGTTTTTACAGGAGATTTATCAAAGACTTTTCCAAGATTGCTAAACCTCTATGCAATCTTGGAAAAGGATGTGCCTTTCAACTTCACCAAAGAATGCCAGGAAGCCTTTGAAATCTTAAAACAGAAGCTGGTTTCTGCTCCATCATAGTAGCACCAGACTGGACCCTTCCATTTGAGGTAATGAGGTAATATGTGATGCTAGTGATTTGCTGTAGGTACAGTTTTGGGACAACGCAAAGCAAAGATTTTCCACATAATTTACTACTCCAGCAGAACTTTGAATGAAGCTCAACTCAACTACACAACCACCGAAAAAAGTTGCTCGCAGTTGTGTACGCTTTTGACAAATTCTGTTCTATCTGCTAGGTCCCAAAGTGGTGGTCTACACAGATCATTCAGCAATCAAATATCTGATCACAAAGAAAGATGCCAAACCCAGATTGATTCGTTGGATACTTCTTTGCAAGAATTCGATGTGAGAGATTCGAGACAGGAAAGGACAGAGAATCAGGTGGCAGATCATCTATCGAGGCTCGAGAATGGAGAGAAACAGCTGAAAGAATTATCAATCAAAGAAACTTTTCCAGATGAACAGCTTTTTGCCATGAAACAACAGGAAGTCCCTTGGTATGCTGACTATGTCAACTACATTGTGACAGGAAAATGGCCGTTGGAATGGACAACTCAGCAACGGAAGAAGTTCTTCAAAGAAGTCAAAACTATGTCTGGGATGAACCGTACCTGTTCAAACGGTGTGCTGATCAACTACTGAGACGATGTGTTCCACATGAGGAAATCAACAGTGTTTTGCAACACTGTCATTCATCACCATATGGCGGACACTTCAGTGGAAACAAAACTGCAGCCAAGTCCTACAATCAGGTTTGTTCTGGCCCACTCTTTTAAAGATGCTTATCTTTTTGCTTTTCAATGAGACAGGTGCCAGAGAATGGGAAATATTTCCAGGAGAAACTAAGGACTGTTGCAAGACATTCTAGAAGTGGAGATATTCGATGTATGGGGTATTGATTTCATAGGACCCTTTGTTCCATCATTCGGAAACCTATACATCCTGGTTGCTGTAGATTACGTCTCCAAATGGGTCGAAGCAATTGCACTGCCATCCAATGATTCAAAAGTCGTGATCAAATTCCTGAAAAAGAACATTTTCACTCGGTTTGGAACACCTCGGGCAATTATCAGTGATGGTGGCTCTCATTTCTGCAAAAAATACTTCGATGCACTCCTATCCAAATACGGAGTTACTCACAAAGTTGCCACTACTTACCATCCACAGTCAAATGGACAGGTTGAGGTTTCAAACAGGGAGATCAAGAGAATCCTAGAAAGGACCGTTGGATCAACAAGGAGGGACTGGTCAACAAAACTAGATGATGCATTATGGGCCTACCGGACAGCTTACAAGACACCCATTGGTATGTCCCCATATCAATTGGTGTTTGGGAAAGCGTGCCATCTACCAGTTGAGCTTGAACACAAGGCGTACTGGGCACTGAAGAAGTTGAATTTTGATTTACAAGCTGCAGGAGAGAAAAGACTGCACCAACTCAATGAATTGGAGGAGTTTCGTCTACAGGCTTATGAGAACGCCAAATTGTACAAGGAAAAGACCAAAAAATGGCATGACCGAAAAATAGTGCACAGACAATTGGAACCAAGGCAACATGTGTTATTGTACAATTCGAGATTGAAACTTTTCCCTGGAAAGTTGAAATCTAGGTGGTCAGGTCCATTTTTGATCACTCAGGTTTTACCATATGGAGCTGTTGAGTTACTAGATCTCAATACCAACAACACATTCAAGGTTAACAGTCAGCGTGTCAAGCACTACTGGGGAGAATCATTTGAGCGACAAAAAGAAAGTGTCACACTTTCAGATCCAGCCTAACGTTCGAGAAGTCATGTCTAGCTGACGACTTTAAACGTAGCGCTCGCAGGGAGGCAACCCATGCAAATCTTGTATATATTGTGATTTGGAGTGATTTAATTTTGTGTGTTTAGTTTTTGCAGATTAAGGCATTTCAAAATGGAAGAAGCTCTCGCAAATCTTCACAAGCAATTTCCTTCTCTCCCTCAAAAATCTCTGATAAAAGTCTACAAAATCGCTTGGAACGGATGAGGTTACTAACAATCCATGGTGTTCCTAATGATATTCGTTGGGTAATTGAAGCACGAGTCCAATTGGCAGGTGAGTCTTCTGACTTTTATTTCACATCTGCCTGGTTTTGGAAGAAGCACCTATGCAAAGAAACGAAGAGCTAAGCAAATGGGTGTTTGTTACAAATGTGCACGATGGAATTGCAATACTCGTTGTCGTTCTTTAGGAATGGTGTCTGATAATCGCGAAGACAAAATTAAATTCATTAGGGATGGCTTAGTAAGGAGTCTTTAGATGATATATCTTCGACTCTTGAGACGCATCCAGTGGATATGTTCATATAGCCATTCGCAAATTACATACACAATTTCAAAAAGATAGACAACTTTAAGTCTCAGGAATCTGACAAAAAAGACCTGTTTGCCAATTTATAAGAAATTGGATGGGAAGCTTGTCCCTGACGCATAAACGTTAATCAAGCTGTAAATTCTTGTACATATTATATTTCTTTGTCTTTTCCTAATAATTGTGATTTGTTTTGTTGTTTTATTTTATTTTCTCCGACAGGATCCAGATCTTGTTGACTATCACGATCTATTTTACTATTTTGCTACTAATCGTCCTTTGGAAGATACTTGTGCTATTTTTACTCACCCTTTTTCAGGTATTATAAATTCAACTCATCATTGCACTTTTGAAGACATCCAGAGTAAAAAAAAAATGGAAGTCACTTCAAGAAGACGAGTTGAAAACATTTGTGTGTTTTGCGGTAGCACTGTTGGTACTAAACCACAATACATAGAAGCAGCACAAGAATTGGGTCGAGTCTTAGCTGCAAGGAATGTGCACTTAATATATGGCGGAGACAATCTTGGACTAATGGGGATTGTTTCAAAGGCCGCACAGGAAGGAGGCAGTCACGTTTTGGGAATCATCCCAAAACCCTTGGCAGAGGCAAATCTTATTGAACCATCAAATGGAGAGGAATTAATCGTGCCAGGTATGTCTGAACGACTAGTGGAAATGATTAACCGTGCTTATGCTTTTATTGCTTTGCCAGGTGGCTTAGGCACATTGGAGGAAATTTTTATTGTACTATCTTGGGCGAACCTGAACATACACCAGAAACCAATTGGGCTTTACAACGTTGATGGGTTTTATGATTTTCTTTGTGTGTTTCTTGATGATGCTCGGAGAATTGGTTCATATCAAAACCTTTAAAAGAATTCCTATTTACTGCTAGAACTGCTCCAGATCTAATTGACCAACTCATAGCCTATGAACCAAAAGTTGACCCTATCATTTCAAAGATAAATTGGTCCGAGGATGATCGTGGTAAGAGACGTCGGATTAATCTGGATCTTAACCTTTAATTTCCTGTAGATTTTCAGCTAACCATGTATTATTTTCTAACTCTTCTTCTACTGTTTAAGACATTGGGGACAATGTCTCATTTAGGTTTGGGGGAGGAAATTAGTTGATTAATTATCTGTTTTAGTTGTATGTTGTTTTGTTCCAAATTTTTTCGAAAAATACAAAAAATTTGAAAAATTTTCAAAAATTACAAAAATATTTTGTGTTTTTGTTTTGACTATAAAGGTGAAATTGGTAAGAGATAGCCGAGTAGTAAGAATTTCTACTCCTGAGACGTATCTCCAACCCTATTTCGAACAAGTTAATTTTGTTTATTTCATTTTAAATTATTTAATTTGTAAATTCTCCTTAACACTGACTAAAATGGATCTTCTTATGCTCAGTTGGCAGGTATTATCAACATACATGGAAACATACGGACATGAGCTAAAATTGAAAAGTTTGTAATATTCAGTGCTCTAGTTTAATTGGAGAGAAGCATCTCAAAAAATAAAAAGTGATGGAGTAAAAAAAAAAAAAAAACATCTGAGATCCGAGTTATTAAGTCTGTAAGGGTACTTTAACACCTAGTGCCCTAAAACCAACTGGTTTGGGAGTCACTGGCCCAAAGCTCGCTACATGGATCAAAGATGCTGCAAATATATATATCTGAAGTCTGAGTAATTAAGTCCGTAGGGGTGTCTTAACACCTGGTGCCCTAAAACCAACTGGTTTGGGAGCCACCGACCCAACACTCGCTACATAGACGGAATGTATTGTATATAAATAAAAAATAGAAAAGAAAAATCAAAGAAAAAATCAGAAAATGAGAAAAAATTATTCCATTGCTACAAAAAGGTGTGAAATCTGATAGAACTTTAGGATAAAAATATTACTCTCTTATCAACTGCACTTATGACTGCTGTGGGCAAAAATGAGTTGTTTAATATTATGTTAGCTGTGAATATGGAGAATGGTAAAAATAATTGGAGAATTTACTTATTCGGTAATTTAGAAAGAAACAAAACAACTAGTAACTTGGAGTAGAAGTTTCACCTGATTAGTCACTAACTTCTTTATTCTCTTTTCACTTGTCTTTTTGCTTTTGTGTGCATTAGTTTTAATACCTTTTTACTTTTGTAAAATGTTTGTGGGTATCATTGCTGTAAACCCTCACGAGACTACAACTCGTCCACTAGGGACACCTAGGGGTTTAAAGACTTGTTGCATATGCTAAATGCAACTGTGATCCCTACGAAAGTGGCTTAGTTAAATTATTTATGTTATTTTATGTTTTGCTCGAGGACTAGCAAAATGTTAGGTTTGGGGGTGTGATGAGTGGTAAATCTATCACTATTTCCCACTCATTTAACCTAATATTTTGTATAGTTTCTTGAGTCTTGTGAATATTTTGATGTGTTTTGTGTTATTTTGTAGATAAATAAAGTTTCAGGACATTCTGGAGGTGATTTGGAGCAAAACTGTGAAAAATGGCAAAAAGTGCATTTTGGTCATTTCCCGCGTCGCGACGCCCAAGCCTTTAGCGTCGCGACGTCTAACTTACACCGGAGTCTGCTAACGTACGCCGGGTCAACGGATCAGAATTTGAGAAGTTTGACTTTACTAACATGCACCGTGCCACGAGTCACCATCACGGCTGAGATGCTAACGTGCACCGTGCCACGTGTCATCATCCTACGGTGCCGACACTCTCAATTGCCACGTGTGCCACGTGTCATCAATGTCATCACCACGTCATCGATCAACGAGTCAACTATGCCACGCGTCGCGCCACGTCATCGTCCACATCAGATGGTCAACCGAGTCAACATGCCACGTCAGCATCAGCCAATCACGCCGTGACACGTGTCGCAATCCTACGGTGCCGACAATTGATCTCAGCCGCCTTGCCACGTCATCGCCACGTTAGCATAATAATTGAGCTCTTAGCCGCCACGCCACGTGTCGTCTTATCCTCTTAGCCGCCTCGCAACGTGTCAAGCCCTCAGCGTGCCACGCATCACTGTTCCAGCGTAGCGACGCCAAAGGCATTGGCGTCGTGACGCTGGAAGCTTACCCGCACCTATAAATTGAGCTCGAGATTTCAGAATTGTTTTGTACATTTCTCTCCATTTCTTTTATGTAAATAGGGAGTTCTTCTCTCTCTAAGTTTCGTTTTAATTTTAGTTTTTACTTTTGTATAATTTTAATTACTTTTTGTAATAATAGTAATTTACTTTCTTTACTTTTTACAGTTTTTACCTTTCACATGAGGAGGTAACTTCCCCAGCTAGGGTGAAAGGTAATTTTACTATTGCTATTTAGATTAATCTCCCTAAAAATAATATATTCACTATTTAAAACCTGACTAATCAAGGATACCGCTATATTGGTCGGTTGGTAATTTAATTTTAATATCGTTTAAACCTGACTAATCAAGGATACCGCCAGATTGGTCGGTTGGTAATTTAATTTTGGTTCCGCATTTATGACTGGTTATGGACAAATATTACCGCCTTTATGGCTGGTTGGACTTAATTTGACTTAATCAAGGATACCGCCAGATTGGTCGGTTGGTAATATTATCACAAGTTTATATATTATTTTATGGGAGATATCTAAATTAGTAGTAGTAAAAGTAATTCCTTTTACCTTAGTATTTATTTATTGTAATTTACCTTTCAGTATTTACTTTACCACAATTACTTTTCAGCATTTTATGTCTTTTATTTTACCAGCCCTAGTTATGTGTTGTAACTAAATAAGTTATCTGGGTTGTGATGACTTTTAAATATCACCGGTTTATAAGGGGTTAGATTATAGTTTGGGTAATATAAAGATTTATTTATTGAGTCTTAATCTTAATACTTTTTAATTAACTGGCCATTAATTAAATTGACTAGGTAAACTTAAAATGAACTAGACATAGAGATTTTAAGTTTAACACCTCAGACTCAATAGCCCACGATCTTCCTTGAGGATATATAACCCTTTAATAGATTTCCTTACAGGATAGGAATATACCTGTCGGGCGGGGGTAGCCATAATTAGAACTTAAACTTAATGAATCCAGATAATTTGGTTGACATAGACATATGGTTCAATTGGGTTAAACTGGGTATTTGTGTCTGATCATCGACAGAGGCTTACACATAGTTGGTGTTCCAGGTTAATAAATCAATATTTTACCCAACTATAAGATTACCACTTCATCTTTAAAATGATATTAAAAGAAATCACAACCCTAGATAGTTTTAATATTGAATTTTCTTAAAATCTACTTTCGAACAATTTATTTACTTGTCTTTAAATTTAGAATCGTCGTCATTTCAAATCAATTAAACAACCTGTTAGATACTAGTAATAATTTGACCTCATAAAATTAATAACTTAGGTATTAAGTCCTTGTGGGATCGATACTTTTTATACTACTTGAACGATACGTACGCTTGCGTTATACGTGTGTGTTTACGCCGGTCAGTTACTTTGCTCTGAAGAGGATTCATTTCAGAATTCACAATAAGGATATGGAATGGAAATACTCTGATCCCAAATCAGTACTCCGGAACATGTGAGGCAATGCGCCATAATTTGAAGTTAGTAGGCTTTAATAGCAAAACGAAGTTATGCCCTATAAATCTGACCCAAATTTGAATTGGACTCTGAGGAATCAGGCCTAGAACTTTTGAAAGTATGGAATCTCGTCACTTTTTCGCACCTTCAACATGCATTCTCACCACGTACAAAAGGTGAATTCATGACATGATTAAGAGGTTAGCCATTTTTTGAGAGGGAAATTTGTAAAAAAAAAAAAAAGTTTAAAGGGGAAGGGGGGGGGGGGAGAGTGTTTTTATCTAAGAGGGGAGTATTTGCTCATTTGTATGGAAACAAAAAATTTTACACGCCCAAATTTGATTAAAAAAAACTAGAATTATCAAAAAATGATAAATTCCTAGAAGAATATGGTGGTTTAAATAATAAATTTGTTTTAAAAGATGATTTTACAAAGAGGCCCACCCTAAAATCTTTTATTTCTAAGAAGCTTGGAACTCATTATTCATTTATATCCAATAAGAAAAACACCATTTATTATGTTAAAAGTCTAAATTATGAGTAATAATCTCAATGAATTTTTTAGATTGGAGTTAATTTTTTTTCGTTGAAATGTTGTTGAGAGGTCTATTCTAGTGCTGCACTTCGGAAACATATTAAATTTGTCATGTCTTAAATAATTGTTTTTTATTTTTAATTAATAGAAAAATTAATGCTTAACAAAACTATATATATGATGACAACTAATATTGTCTTGGACTTGGTTACAACTTACAAGTTTGTTTGCCCCAACAATCTAACCGAACGGAGCCCCATTTTTTTTAACAGAACTTATCTGTAAAAATAAAACGTCAAGATGATCATCAATCACATCGTAATCGTACGACAGTTGCATGCAGCGGAAAATCATAGAAATGGGACCCATATTAAATTGCGAATCTCAAGAGTCTGATTCTCTTGAGCTAACTCTATTTGAATTTTGAATGACTTATAGCTGGCAGCAACTGATGTGCCACTACTTTCAATTCCCACGTTTAGGTCCGTTAAAAATTTCTTAAAATCAACACTTCCCACGTCACTCACTAACGGACAAAACTCGCTACTTTCAGAATTACGTGTCATAACTCTACCACCTGTCGTCGGAGGATTCGTCATTGTCGATGAATCTACGTGGCTGGTATTGGTCCCACGGAACCGGTAAATTTGTCCATTAAAATTTAGACATAAGAAAGAGAACACTTTTAATTAATATATTACATGTATTATAGGATAATTTATTAGACATATGATTTATATAAGTTTTTCTCTATAGGTTAGGTCGGTCTGTAAATTAGTTTTGAGAAAGATCTGTTCCTCTGTTCATATAATAATTTTTTAAATTCATATTTAAAATCAAGATGGTGCGTCATACGTACAAAATTTTGTATGTTGTGTCTTATCTAATCTCGTCTAGTATATAATGGTGTCCTTATATAGAATCCTACATAGTATGTATAATTGCATTCTTTATTTTTTGGAATCATTAGAAATTCAGTCGTTAAATTATCATTTCCGGATTTAAGCAGAGAAGGTAAACTCACCGGCTGTCCCAAACTCTAAGAAACACACTATGTGAATTCGAACTCATAACCTCTAAGTGAGATCCTGAATTCTATACTACATTTGAGGACTACAATTACATATTCTTTTAATATTCAAAATTATTTAAACTCATCATAAGTTTTATCTAGAACATGGAATATCCTTGTGATATTTCTCATGCCATTTTCGGCTGCTTGCACAGTTGCAGTTCGGCCGCTTCATTGTGTTGACTGCTTATATATATGTTGGATTTTGTCTGTAAGAAGATAAGCTTATATAAAAGCTTCATGCCTAAGAAAACTCTTAACCCACTAGAGGGATTAGTTTCCTTTAGTTTGATGTTTGCATATTCTTTTAATTAAAGAGATTGGTTGACAGCAGATGTAAGCGCAAATTTCGCATTTATACATGTAAATCACCTTTTGCACTTTATAGTCTTTTAAAAAAACAAAAAAACAAAAAACCTAGTATGGAATGGGCATCCACCAACTGAAAATTATATGAACGGCATAATTGGCTAGTTGAATATCAATTAATCATAAGAACTTGTTTAACAAATTTAAGGTATGGAAAAACAGACTGTGGTTGTAGTATGTTCCATGCTCGCACTTATCATCTCTCTGTGGGACTTTGTAATGATCCTAATTTTTGGTAAGGGTCATTTGTACTTTTCCCTAAAAACGAGTTCTAACGATTTAAATTTTGACTTTTCAAGGTAGGAATTAAATTGAGACAAAATCAGAATTTTGGGGCAAAATTATAAATATTTTGATGGACTAAATTGGAGAATTTCTGGAACTTTGAATGAAATTATATTTTTACCAAAGTTTGGGGGGCTGGAGGAAATCATCCAAATGAGGACATGTGGCATTGTTGATGTGTGACGCGTGGCCCTATTAATCGCGACACATTGCCCAATGGGGTGACACGTGGCATCACAAGTTTATAAATTCAGTCTCTCTCTCCCCCTCCATTTTGAAATTTCGTTTTCTCCCTCTCCTCTATCTCACAGCCAGAACTTTGACCAGCTCCGCCGCCGTAGTCGCTCGCCTCTGTCAGCCATAAGCGTTGGACCATCGGGTAGCCACCGCTTTTATACATGGCAACGGTCCGGGCTCGGGCCAGGCTTATCAAGCCCGGCAATATGGATTTAGGTTGTCACCGAGCCGGCCCGGCCCGGCTCAGGCTCAGGCTTGGCCCGAGCCCGGTTTTTTAAATATAAAAAATTATAAATATTAAAATTTATTATATAAATATATATATATTTTTATAAATATAAATATAAAATTATTTATTTTAAGCCCAGGCCGGGCCCAGGTTTTTTGGTTGAGCCCGGCCCAGGCCTGGGCCTGAGCCGGGCCCTCATTTTGAAGCCCGCCCCGGGCTTTTCATCTTATTAATTATGTAGTTCCATTTATAGTTTATCACTCTCACATTTGACTTAATAAGTCAAGTCTTTTCTACAATGGTCAACATCTGATGTTACACACTAAGTAATAAAATAATTTTTATTACTCGGGATCGTAGAAAATATATTCTATCAAATAGAAACAATATTCTATTAAATAGAATAAATGATAAACTTTTGCTTGTACCTCCGAGACGTAAGTACTTTTCAATTATATAACCATTATATAAAATAAAGATTCAAATCTCAAACTTTTCAAGACTCGAATTTTCTACTTATACATATCATATATATAACTGTAGAAACTAATGGAACATTAATTAAAAGGATGAATTAGTGTTATTGGAGCATATCCCTAAGAGTATTGAAACTAATTCGGTAACACTCAATATCAAACGAATCAAATCGTATAGGATTCAATTTCTCCCACTGACCAATTCCATCACGATGGAATCGTAGAAGAATAATATTGAGTAAGAATCGTATTCATTGAATAACCTTAGAACTAATTGTCATAAATTCATATGTTTGATCATATCAAACATCTTTGAACAATTCAAAGGCTCATGATGAATTTTAAAGATATATTTTTCAAAACTTCAAATCGAATATCTTTGAATCATTCAAAATATTCTATCCGCATTTCATCAGAAACATATTGAAAGTTCTCGAACCATTCAAGACGTTCAATATGTGTTCTTTTAGAAACACGTAACTAATTCATGACAACTCATTAACTAAGTTACGAAGTAAACAAAACTATCCAATGTAATTTATAATTCATTAAACTACATACATCCAATGTATTAGTTTAATAAATATGTGGTCCAATGACGATCATTGGTTAAATGAGATTTAATCATACTCTCGAATACAATATTCATTAAATGGATAAGGATATGTGGTTTGATCTCATATCATACCATCTATTACCATACTGAATAAGCATCTAATGCTTAAATGATAAAATCTCATAAAGCACCGTTCTAAGTTATTTACTTAACCGAATATTTTTCTTAATGTTTATCTCTTCATATCAATGACACTACTAGTCATTTTAAAATATGAAATAATTGTTTATAAAGAACAAGTAACTATCCAATAGTCGCAAGTTCTAATATCAAATATCAAAATAATTATTAAACAATATTTTAAATAATTAGACGGGAGATCTGGTATCCAATATCTATAGTTGTCGTGTTGAGAAAATCGATATTCTCTACACACAACTATACCTATCTCCTTTCTTTAGCTTTATAATTTACCTTCAACTATTCACAACAATTGCAAATAATTGATTAGCAAATAGTGTCGGACACTCTACCTTTAAAGGTCACTAAAGTCAAGAAACGTCATTATCAGATAAACAAATACCTAATGGGGTTTTCTTAATGCAGTCAAGAATCTCGAGACATGAACTAATTCACGTCAATTCTTACTGCAAAAGAAACTCTCTACAGAATTATATCCTAAAACGGACATCTATTTAGATTACCTAATTATGTGACTTAGTAACTAAGTCACTAACTATCTTGATTTTTTAAGAAAAACGGAACAACAATTCCCGATGGTTTTATCTAATCTAACAATATACAAGCCTACTCTTAATCTAGTACCTATTCTAGAAATATGTAACCATAAGTGCAGTCAGAATATATATATATATATATAATATTCATGCAGTGGATTAAAAGTGTATTACTATTAACATAATAGAATAAGGAAAACATTAGCAACAATTTTCATAATATGCCTTAGTTATAGATTTTTAACCCAGTAGTGCCTCCCACTACTTTACATAATACATTAATCCCTAACGGAAAATGGGAATCCAATAATTAAATTAAATTCCATAGTGAGAAATGGACCCCGTGAATATATTTTGACTCACAACTTTGTCACATTCTCGCCTACGTATATTCACAGGTAGACAACTCATTGTCAATCACACTCACTGTGACTCCTGATTTTGGTCCTGACTGTTTCTCGTTGTGATAGCTGTGACACGTTCACAGGAGGCGTATCAAGGCTTCACTTGTCAGTGACAAACTCAAGCTACCGATGTAGTCCTGACAACTTTGGCACTTTCACTTAAATTTATCTCTTATCATATAAGTTCTACAGGCGCAAGTGAACTACCATCAGCCATAACTGCACAGCTTTGGCACGATACAGTTACAACATCAAAAAAACATTTACATCCGTACTGACAAGGCAGACCAAGAAACAAGTATTCCTAATATTAGTTACTTTAATGCCTTATTTAAGCGGGGATATTCCTAAAGAGGGTTTTACTCTACATCAAATGCATATATTTAATCTAGATCAATTTCTCAACAGTTTAATTCTACCTGGGAAAACATAACTTAACTTAACTATTAAATTTTTGTTATGTTTTTCTAGGGGTGTCAAAACGAATCAGCGAATCGAATTTGTGTCGAATCCTAAACGAATCGAATCAAAATGTGATGGATTCATATTCGATTCGTTTATTAAACGAATCCTAATATCAGGATTCGTATTCGATTCGTTTATTAAACGAATCGAATACGAATATTCATTTATTCGTTTAGTCAATGATATTATTTAATAAAATAATTTATCACACTTAATTTACATTAATTCTTCATAAAATATATACATATGAAATAGGTAATTAATATATTTACCAAAAATACACCACCAAATATCGAAAATATTTCGTTTTCTATGATAATTCGCCATAATTTCTCGAATTTTAATTGAAAATTAACAAGAATTAATAAATAAAAATAATAAAACGAATCCTAAACGAATAAACGAATCAGTGAGCTTAAATTCGTATTCGATTCGTTTAATAAACGAATCGAATCGAATTGACCCATTTATTAAATGAATCCATTTTTTCAAACTCATATACGCTTTAAAGCGAATCGAATCGAACGAATAAACGAATCCTAACCCAAATTGCCACCCCTATGTTTTTCTGTTAGCGTAGAACCAAAAAATGAAGAAAAATCTAGATTACATGCATGTGAAAATATCAAAATTGGATTATATATCATATATCAAGCATGTAATGGATGAATGACCAGACCTGCTTTGATACCATTTTTATTGGGGTTTTTCTCAAAGGCGCGGGCGGAAGTGCGGTTCGGGTCAAATCGTAACTTTAAAAACTTTTAAACTTATCGAATAAATTATTCAATATCTCATATGAATAATTCATTCATATTTCACCTAAACATATTTATTCGATATCAAATAACGACATAAATAATTAAGAAACACCACGAAACCTTTACGATAATATTTTTCCGCAAAATAGCATAATACACGTTTTTGTCCGAATCGACCAACCAATACACATAGGGGCTGCTCAAGTCAGCCCCAATAGTACTTGGGCAGTTCATGGGCTGCCCGAACAGTGACCAATTCACTGTTTGGACATCGAACACCCGATAAGCCCAAACTCATCTGGTAACGTCGTTGTTCACCGTTTTCGCGTATTTCAACTCCGAAATAATTTCTGGAAATTGTTCCAATACCCAAAACACATCCAATACATTTATACAACATAATTTTCATCACCAAAATCACAGAAATTCCAGATCTGATTTGGTAACCAAAATTATCATTTTTCATGCTTTAAACCCAATTTTCTCAACATTAATCATATTAACATTTACACCAACCAAAGTCACCACAAATGAAGAACTCAATAACAATTCTAGGACTTACAAGAGTGGTCATAACACTCTAGAATGACAACAAGTCATCAAATGACAAAATTGAACTAATATTACACTAATATTATTCAATCTAACTTCACGTGCATTAAGCCTCAAAATCCATCCTCAAAATCAAAAAGCCCCAAAATATAAGAAAGGAAGAAACCCTAGAACTTGTCTAGATGCTCAAGAACAAGAAACAAACTTTCTAAGTTTAAGAGTTATGAAGATTATCTCCAAATCTCCTAATTTCCTTAAATTTTTTTCTTAATTTCTTCACTTTCTTCCTTGTTTCTTCAAACAAATTTTGGGAGCTTTTCTTTATAGAGGTTTCGGCCATGGCTTCCTTAAAATGAGAAAACAAAAATTTTCCACTTTAAATAATGGTCATGACCGACTTAGGAGGGATATTTTGGTCATTTATTCATTTTAATCAAATTAAATAATAATAAGCTTTAAGTTAACAAATCCATTTTGTAAACTTTAAGCTAAAAATAATCATGCCACATGTAACAAATAATAATCAAACATATTGCATAACAATTATGTAATATTGATATAATTTAATTATCTAGATATTTAACATTTAAATACCTAAATAATTAATTAATGCGATTATTATTATATATGTATTTTATTTACATTAAATAACAAATACATATATTAATGGCATGTGTCAAAGTCTCATTTGACAATTAATTAATATGTATCAAATCAAATCTTGTATCAAATATAAATACACATTAAATATTAATTGACCAAAATCCCATAATGCATGTATTTTTGTTTAACTGTTTAAACGATTCGAATTAACTCATTTAATCCGGTGAAGTATTATGAATAATCTGTATTATTCATATTGTGGGACTCTCTAAGTTTAGGTTTATCCATCACGATTCGTGTACATAATTCACTCACTCATGAATTATGACGACCATGATTAATCTCGCTAAATTATGCAAGTCGATGTCATTGCATACGTATAATCCCTCCATCACAGGTTATCAATATTATACCAAAGATATAGATATGAATGTCAAATCCCTAAGGTATAGTCGACTTTCAAATTTACGATCTCTAAATAACACTCGGAACTCACTTCCGAAGTATACCACGGCCATGGATTTACTAGATCACAAATACACTCAAGATACCTATGCCTTGTTACCCATATACACAGGAATGACAGATTCTATCTGATACTTACAAGATATCATGAGCATTAGTCCACACCCAACGAACATACGGAGGTATGATCTAAATAGATCGGTGACGTGACTGCCATTAAAGTGTAGAGGATATCTCATATATCCACAGTGGTATCTCAAGTCGAAGGACCAATATGATCATCGACTCGAGAAGATTCCTATTGACGTTGGTGTACCATTTATTAGGAAATCTTCGGTGAGTCATTCAGTGTTTATTAAATAAATACCTACATTTCTATACGAGTCTCCCAAGACTCATGGTTCATTGGGATAAACCATCATACCAAGTCTCGATATACGATATGTATTGGTCTCAACGAATTTTACTAACTAACCTGTGTCAGTAAATCTTGACCATGAACTTTATTTGATAATATACTTCTAGTAGTGACACTTCCCAATGTCAATTACAAACTACTTTGTAACTGCGCACTATAAAATATATTATCGGGACTTTGTCTAATATATACATATCACTAAATCATATTTAATTTCAATCTAATCGTAATTAAATTGAATATGTATATAAAAGAAAGAAGTACTACCATAATTAAGTAAATATTATGGATAAAATGAATTATTCATATTCATGAATCGGACATAAATACGATCCAGATTGACACTCCGAGCACCAACCCTAACAGTATTTGCATTTCCAGACTATGTAAATATCTAGATTATACTTAGCATAACCAGACCATGGTTTTTAGTATTTTGGAATTCGACAGGTGTTCACATTTAAAATGTGAGAAATATTTTATTTTATT
The DNA here is from genome assembly GCA_019454045.1 of Zanthoxylum bungeanum. Lineage (NCBI taxonomy): Eukaryota > Viridiplantae > Streptophyta > Magnoliopsida > Sapindales > Rutaceae > Zanthoxylum > Zanthoxylum bungeanum. Next base: position 28,382 of record SKCR01014110.1, on the reverse strand, counting down.
TACGTTTTAAAAGTCCCCAGGACCCGATTTCGAATAATTTTAACTTCTCACTAATCTTTGAAATTGTTATATTTTCGATTATTTACTTAAGTGTCATTAACCCCTAGGTCGTGACAGACTTATTCCCTCTTTAACCCAGTGCTTTAGCTTGACATCAGGAAGTATTGGATTGTTGCCACTTCTGCAGATATGGGGCCACCTGGTGTGGTCTCGTGTACTTCATCAATTGATATAAGGCATTTCTTTCTTATTAAAGGCAAGTTTCTTATTTGTTGCTTTAGAAAGATTGTAGGAATGCGTTCTTTCTTCATCTGGGTCCGCCTATTCATATCTTTTTTCAAATGAATATTTAGGGATATCTCGTGTTCATAGATCTTGAAACCATATAAATATCCATTAATTCTCAATATTTCTAAGTGATGTTAAGTGGCGTTCAAAACCAGCCTAATTTATTCATCGGGCTATCAAGTTTATGCTAATTAGACACTGTTTGGTAAAAAATATTGATTGAGTATATGAGATAGCTTGTAAGTATTGCACTGAGAGTATAAGCTAGTTTATAAAGCTCACCAAACTTTATATCAAATATTACATTACACGTGAGGGTTTTCTCACAACGATCTTGAGTGACTCCACGATCTCCCTCTGAACGATCATAATAAGATAAAGCTTGAAGATAAGCTTTATACATTATTAATCTCTCAGTCCGTCTGGTCGGGTGGGCGGGGGCTACGTACTGCAGCCTTGCAATTTGCATCACCGATCAATAAGCATTTCGACTGCCTGATAAAATGCCTGTGCAGGGTTCGTACATGATGTTTGCACATTCAATGATTCTCTGCCCCCTCCAACATTATAGTAGTATAAATCCAAATAATAAATAAAATTGGATACTTTGTGTGCGAAGAATCTGCAGTTTTTTTTTTTTTTTTTTCAAAGTAGAGGTAGGTAAAATTTAAAACTTATATATGGATTTTCAAATTATAAATTCAAGTCACCACAATCACAAAATATATATATCTTATAAATAAATTAATATGATAATTGAACGCTAGAATTTCAATTCTATAGTTAAAATCATATGAAATCATACGAATTTCTACACTCTTCTGAAGCGGACAAATATCTTCACAAAAAAGTGTTATATTTTATTTATACAGCTCTTATGCAGAAGAAAACGTGTTAGAGAGGACTGCATAATTGAGGTTATTTAATTTTTAATTTTAATATTTGAATATAGGGAAGGTAAAGCACAGTAAGTGGGAGGAAAGTAGGAAACATCCTCCCTATTTCCGTAGCACGTGCTTTAAAGAACTCCCACATCATTTTAAAATTACAGGACTAATCCGTATTGGGTTGTACTTGTACTTGTATGTAAAGTTCACGGTTTCAAAAGACTGACAATGCCACTAGTTGTCCCTTAAAAAAATAATATTAGTCACTCACTCAAGGCATATAATTGTGAGAATCCAATGCATAATATGGTTTCAAAAAAGGGCATATTTACACCATACAAAGCGTGACCATTGCTGGGACCATTGTGTTCTTTGCAATAACTCCCATACATGAACCAGCAAGCACAAATACTACTGCTTGTGTTATGTTTAATGTGTGTCTTCACAAAATAAGGTCACTTTTCTTTAAATATTATACCCCACCCACCCAATCCAAATTAAACATACCTTATATAATGAAATATTTAACATTTTATTTTTACTGTATAGTAAGATAAATCCTCACGGGGTATGACTTGGTGGTGTAGTGCTCAAGATCTCATTTTGAGTTTCTGAATTTGAATATAGGAAGTGCGTTTGTTACAAAAACATGAGACAATTGAGGATTTTATCTACTTCATTTAAGTCCGAAACGGATGATTTGACGGTGAGGTTTCTAACGATTAAAAAAAAAAAAAAAAAGTATAATAAGACAATTAAATTATGATTCAAATAAAAAAATAAGGTCACTTTGTTTATGTATTATGTCGGTGAATTTATTATGAGTCTGTAATAGGTGGCAGAGAGAGTTAACTATAAGTCAAGAACATTGGGGTGTGGACTCACGTGATTTGCAAACATGTTGAGGACTCGAAACGTACGAGTACGGTGAAGGACGGGACGCGAGAGGACAAGGTTAGGTGACTTAGGTGTGGAGTGGGTGCGTGTGTCACGTGAGGGTGGCGATAAGGAGTCAGTTTGTACAGCTGTTACTAGCTGCAAGTTGAAAAATTGGCACCTCCTTTTCTGGGTTTGTAATCTTTTTTATCGACTTTTTCCGTTTTTTCCGTTTCATTTCTAAAATGTCTATTCGATTGTTATTTGTCTTTGAAAATGATAAACTAAAATTATATCACTAATAAATTATATACATATATTTTTAATTAATTCTAGATATTTTAAAAATATTTGGGATTAAATGTGGGTGATTACTTCCGGGAGCCTCTAATACTCTGTTTTGTATTGTAATTTGACATGTTGTAAGGTGATAAAAATGTGTTTTAGTCGAAATATAATATTTAAGTGTTTTGTTAATGATATGCGATTATTAATCACACTTTCTTTTAAAAATTTAATTTTATAAAACTATTTTTTTTTTAGCTTTTCATAACTATCAAAATATCAGAAAAGCTCACATTAATTATTTTTTAGAATAAAATAAGATTACATAACACTATTTATGAACAACTATCACTTTTTCCAATCGCAACACCAAACAGAGCATAAGTGGCTCCGCCAATGTTTCTAGTGAAATTAATCTTCAAAATTAAGTTGAATGACTAGTTATGTATTAATTGTATCTTTTTTTTTTGAATTATTACAAACTACATATATTACAATTTTTTTTTTTCAATCAACCAAGACACAACTTGGAAATCAACACCCACACATGAGAAAATCTTCCTCCAGACCCTCCCTAACCTATGAAGGAAGATTTTGAGTCCCCATTACTTTTGTGGGGACTCGAACCAGAGACATGGGTTACCAATGGGCTACACAACCATTGGCATGTATTAATTGTATCTTTATAAGTAATAATTGTATTGAAATTGATCTTGTAACACCCCGGTTGTATGGCATGTCTATTATGGTCATTTTTCAATGTACGACATGTTATTGTGGACATGGTTGGGTCATTGTGTTAACTAACCCCGTAATAGATTAAGTTTAGTTGAGTTGTAAAATTTTAGATATTCAGATTTCGCATTTGTGTCGCATGCGTCCCGGCAACTGATGAGACTATAGTTCGCATTTGTGTCATGTTCTTCACCCCGAACTAAACCAGTCAGAGGATTCGCGTTCGAGGGGCGTTCGAACATGACTTTATAGAAGGTGTGCGTTCGAACAACCTTGCTATTTTTGCCCCGAATTAAATCAGAACACTTCATAATTTAGGGCTATATAAATAGACCCCCTCTCCCAATTCTCCCTCATGAAACCCACGACCTAAACCATCATTTCCCATCTATTTTTACTTTAAATCTCAACTTTAAGCAAGCTTCAAGTGTCTGATTTCCTTGCATTTTCAAGAGTTAAAGAAGCAATATAAGATTTATATCATTTATTGTTGCATTTCTTCATGATAATCAAGCTCACCATATAAACCCATGGAAAATCCTAGCATGACCCATGAGTATTATGTATGATAAAGATATTTTCTAAGTTAATAATGCTTATATTACGGTTTAAATGCATGGATTGTACAAGGATTGCGATTAGTTAGAACATAGGGTTTGGATCTTAGTGCCATGTTTTTCTCATGGGTATTTTGATGAAATTAGAGCATCATGATGATGTGGGAGATGTTTTGTTGAATATGGTAACTTAGTAGTGCTTGATTTACTTAATAAGTTGGCTTTAGTGCGAGGTGGGGCTTGTTGACCAAGTGTAGTTATGTTAGTTGAACATGACTAGATGGGTCATGATAATAAATTGGTGATAGCATAATGATTATGCTATTGATTTGATGATGTTGAGATGCTCATGGGCGTATTAGGTGAATAAATATTTTCTCCTTGTTGGGTTGCCCGATTTAGATAGCTATAGACATCTCGTAGTGGTTGCTTAAGTGGACTCGTGATAACGGTAGCAAATACATGACTTTAGTTTGTCAAGAGTAAAGTTGTGATACATATTCACATTGTTAGTGATAATTAAAAATAACATCTTAGAATAGTTAGACCGTTAGAAAATGCCTTTAGCTCATTTGCGAGCATGGATTCATGCATCTTTCATACACATGATTAGGATTTCAAATACTCACGTATTCTAACTGTACCCCGATTGCACTAAAACTTGACACCGTACACTTGCGATTAAAATCCCCTCTCTCGAGTGATAGATTCTAAACATTCATCATCTCAAATTGTGGCCAACAATCAAGAAGCATTAAACTCAAAAGAATATAAATAAATCAATAAAACTTCATAACAAAATCAGTAATTAAAATTAAGGTTCAAGCATCAGTTACATCATTCTCCAGAATTAAGGAGTAAATTCATGACAAAAGATAAAACAATAAATAATCAAGCCACGAATCTAATGGAAATCATTAGAGTTTTAAGAAAGAAATAAGAAGATAAAACCCGAATTGAATCTCTTCCTCTCCGGATGTCACAGCCTTAATCTCCTCTTGTCGCTCTTCAATCCTCTCCTTGGATCTCTAAAAATATGTGTTTCTGTGTTTTGTGCTCTGTATTAGCCTCCCCTTTGAGTGTTGGATGTAATGTTATATTTATAGTTGAGGCTGGGAGTCTTTGGGTGGCATTAGGATTATTAAAAACCCTAAAAAGTGAATCCTGGAACGTGTAGGTTTTCTTCCTGATCATTGCAGCTTTTGTAAGTGGGCGCCGCGGCGCTGAACTTCCGGGAAAATGTATGAGGGTTGCATATTGGGAAGGCGCCGCGGCGCCTGGGCTATTGGACAATTGGCGCCGCAGCGCCTAATTCTTCTAACAGTGCCTAATTGTTGAATTGGGACCCACGTGACCTTTCTTCAAATCAGCTTTCACGCCTTTGCTTTATTTTGGAGGTCAAAGTTTGCGGCTTGACTTTGCTTTTTTTCTTTAATTCACGCCTGAATTGTTTTTGTAAGCCAATTACTATAAATCAACAATTCCCAAGCTATGGCCCACTTGTTCTTCTTTTTCAGCACTTGGTTGGCGCCATGGCGCTATGAGTTGTGGAATTGGTGGCGCCATGGCGCCATTCTCTCGGCATTTTGTATGGGTCTTGTGCAGCTTCTAGCGCTTTGGCGCCGGTTATAATATCTTCACCAGTTCTCCCCTATTGTCCCCAAAACACGTGTAATTATCTCAGGATCCATGTATTAATGCTCCTACAAATAAAAACATAAAATAAACTATAAATGATATTAAATATCTCGAATTATAACAAAATAATAAGCTAAAGATATTGGAATAAGTGGGTATAAACCACACTTATCAAACACCCCCAAACTTAAGGTTTTGCTAGTCCCGAGCAAAATATAAAAATAAAAACTAAATTCAAATTAACAAATAAAAATTACTAAATTAACTAAGCCACTTTCGTAGGGATCACGATTGCATTTAGCATATGCAACAAGCCTTTAAACCCCTAGGCGGCCCTAGTGGACGAGTTATAGTCTCGTGAGGGCTTACAGTGACGACACCCACAAACGTCATTCACACACAATCATGCAAAAATAAAAAATAACAAAACATAGTCTCGATAGTTACGCATAAATATATCCTCAAAGAAAGCTTATAAATGAAATCAAAGAATCTTCAAAGTACGCAATTGCAACTCGAATCCAAATTCTCGAATAAATTATCTAAGCTAGACTCACGGTGTGTGTGTGTAAAGGTTCATTCACAGCTTTGATCTTAAGTAAGCTAACTCAATGATTTCGTTTAAAATTTAGAATCGATGGGTCAAACCAACCTAGATATCTCAATTATGCATTGTAATTGCCTTATTTTGTGTTCGGTATGGTATGGTTTTTTTTTCTTTTCTTTTCTTGTCTATTTTTCTTTTCTCATTTTTGCACTCATTCATTTTTTTTTTCAACTCACCTACCCTTTAAGGTAGCATTTCTCCTCATGGTGGTCCTAATACTCGCCCATGGGTAGCTTCACGCTTAACGGTTATAGGTGGTTTATTTTCTTTCTTTAGAGACATTTTTCTTTTTAGCTATACCATACTTCATAACACTAGCAAATCAAGATAGATATCTAAGCAAACGATCATTCATCGACATGTAATTTCTTCAACTAGTCACATTGTCAACTACTTAAGTCTTACTGCTAAAAACCTGTTTTTTAAGTGCTTACGAGTCTAACATAGATCAATTATTCAAGGCATCAGATAGAAGTAAATTAGGCACTTATCGTTTCTAAAATTTCACCCATAAACAAACAATATTATCACAAGATTTATGATTTACTATCAAAGATTAAACAATTTTTTTTTATTAATAAACAACTAATTAGCAAGTAAACAACATACACACACCCCCCAACTTAAAATTTGCATTGTCCTCAATGTAAGATAAATATCAAGAGTAAAAGTGAGGAACAACACTACCGTGCATGGAGTTGATCAGACTCTTGCTGGTTGGAATTTGGTTGTGTGGGCGTTGTGTGTCTCGTGCTACCTGCATAAATAACATGCAAATAATAAATAGCACACAATAAAATTAAAAATTAAAAAATAAAATTAAAAATAAAGAAAATAATGATAAAACAAATGCAAGGGTTGCCTCCCCGCAAGCGCTAAGTTTAACGTCTTCAGCCAGACGCAACCACCCAAATGGTTATGGTGGCTTAAACGTAGTGAACCGGGTAATCTCATCTGTTTTCTTCTTTGGTATCCGCCGGTTCTTATGATATGAAAAAGATAGCTTGGCAGGCTGTGGTGATTTATCCATAGATGGTCCCACAGGATATGTAGATTTTCTCTCAATTAGAAATTCTGGACTGCACATTCGGCGAGTCGTGAGGGATGATACTTGAGCTATCAGTGCACCAACAGGATCTGCCATTGCTTCTTTTCAACTCACCTCGTACGGAAAATATAAAAAAATAAAATAAAATAAATAAATAAAAATGAAATAAAAATAAAACTTAAGATAAAGAAAGAAGAATAAAATAATATAACTGAACAAAGATTAATTGGCATGAAAATACATAGAGACAGCTAGGTGAAATCAGGATCCAGAATCTCTATCGTATTAGTTCCTCCTATTTAAATTTTGTATATTTTATTTAATTATAAAATCTTTATTATTTGTTTCTAATAAAGTTAGGATTATCATTGTAGTACTTAGTGCGAGTTAACGCAATCCCTGTGGGTTCGACACTCTTCACTGATTTATACTAAAACTTGACAACCAGTACACTTGCGGTCGATATAAAAATATCACACCAAGTTTTTTATATCGTTCCCCGCAACGGGCGCCAAAAACTTGTTGTGATATTTTATATCGTACCGCAAGTGTACGGTGTCAAGTTTTAGTATAAATATGAGTTAAGAGTGTCGAACCCACAGGGATTGCGTTAACTCGCACTAAGTACTACAATTGATAAGTCCTAATTTTTATTTAGAAATAAATAAGAAAGATTTTAATAATTAAATAATATACAAATATTTGATAGGAGGAACAATACGATAGAATTCTGGATCCTGATTTCACCTAGCTGTCTCCTATGTTTTTTTCAGGCCAATTAATCTTTGTTCAGTTATATTAATTTTAAGTCAAGATCCGAAATATTCACTCCTCCTCTCGAGTGCCGAGTGAAAAATAGTTATCAACTATAGACTTCGATATTGTATGGGCCAAATTTGGTCTAAGGGTAAAACTGTCTTTCACCTTAAGCCCATCAGCATGTTAGGCCCGAAAATAAGGACCAAGCCCAAAGAATTATGTATTATTTGATTACAATTAAATCATAAACTATGACCACTCCACTTAACTTAAATCTAATCTAGCATACTCACCCCCACTCAACTTAACCTAATCTAGCACTAACACCCCCACCACTCCACTTAACCTAATTCTAGCACTAATCCTCACTTACTCCAAAACCATTACCAATACACCAATCAGATCATGTTTTATCTATAAATATGAAAAGAATACGGGAAGATTGATTCAAGTCTCATTTTCTCTCACCCTAACTTCATGCTCTCAATCCTTAATCCCCTCATATATTACACGGCCCTCACGGCCAAACAAAGGAAGTAGAGGTAATATTCAACCTTGCTTTCCCACTTTACAATTTATTTCATGCCACTGACTTGGGCGTCGGAGTATACCCGGTATCCACCACACCGGTGGTAGCCTACTCTCGTCTACTCTACTTTGTTTTTTGCAGGATTGCTAGTGCCCAACTTACAAATTCTGATTGAGGACCCTTGGCGAATTCCGGAGTCCACAATTTGGCGCCCACCGTGGGGCCCTAGCAATAATTTGCAGACAAAGGCTTTCCACCCTACAAACACTCACTGCTTAGTCAATCATGACTTCAAGCAATGAACAAACACCTGATCCAGTGGCATCACAATTGGCCATACTACAAGACAGATTGAAAGCTTTGGAAGAAGAGAATTTTACGTTTCGTAGTTCCAACATAAACCTCCAAAAACAATTGGAACTACTTTCATCACCCACACAGCTTCACAATACATCAGAACAACACAACAACCGGATCACTCCAGCTAACCTTCAAGGAGCATTTGACGAAACAACAGACGACGTTCCATCAAATGGTGAGAACCAGAGGAACTTACCAAGTTCACCAGTCAACAAGCCCAGCAAATTGTCATCACAATGAGAAAGGAAATGAAAGAATTTAAAGAAGCTATTATGTCCAGTCTACCAGGGGTGAAACTCCCAATGAAGAAGAGTAGAGCTGGAACCATTTCAGATACCCCTTTCATTGAGGCGATAACATCTGTTGAGCTACCACGGAAGTTCAGCCCACCAGACATGAAGTTATACGATGGATCCACTGACCCAGACGACCATGTCATTCATTATAAATACAAAATGATGTCAACAGGCTTAGCTCCTCATCAATGGGAAGCTGGAATGTGCAGAGGATTTGGAGAAACTTTGGGTGGTCCAGCTCTTACATGGTTCATCAACCTACCATACAGATCCATCAAATCTTATCAACAATTAGCAGACAAATTTGTTGAACATTTCGCCAGCTCTTGCAAACTTGAAAAAACTACTGATGATCTTAGTGCCATCCTACAACGGAGGGGAGAATCATTGCGAAGCTATGTTGCTCGATTAAACAAAGAAAGAATAACAATCCAGACCTTCATCAACCAACAGCTGTGGAGGCTTTCAGGAACGGGTTACTTTGTGAAAGTGGACTCTACAAAAAGCTGACCAAGTTCCGGTGCTACACGATGGACCAGGTTATGGCTCGAGCCCAAGTCGAAATCAGGTGGGAAGAAGATAAAAGGAATAAAAGGAAAGACATTTCCTCCAACATGCAAAGCGAAAGAACAGCCCATTCTACCAAACGACATAAAGAATTTACAAATATGATGCCTAAGCGTCATTCGGAGAAATGGAACCACCCAAGGAAGAACATCAGCCCCTCCAAAAAGGTTTTGATCAAAGACCTCCACCATACAGAGCTCGGGAAACAATTCAGATGGAAAAACCCAGACTCCCAGACTACAATTTTTCTATATCTCCGGGAGAGTTAGTCTTGGTACTTAAAAAGATGGGAAATGAAGTAAAGTGGCCACCACGCAACAGAGAAAGTTTCAAAAATAAAGACACAAACAAATGGTGTGAGTTCCATCGAGACTACGGCCATACCACAGCTGAATGTGTGGCGTTGAGGTTGGAAGTACTTGAGTTGTTGAACAAAGGGTTTTTAAGGGATCTACTTACGGAGAAGGGGCAAGCTACTTTAGCTCAGAGGAACGAGAAGGATGGACATGGGGAAGCACCAATTCAACCTCCACCAATTGATAACACCGTGAATTTCATTTCAGGAGGATCAGAGATTAGTGGAGTATCATATTCAGCAGCCAAACGACATTCCAGAGCGATTGTGTCAAGCCTTCAACATTCCACGACGTCTTTAGAAAAAATGTTTACAAACCTAATAATGGAGTTTCCAGACGACATCAACTCTGGTAGCATGAACCCTCATCATGACGCCTTAGTAATCTCTCTACAGGTGGCAAATTTCATGATCAAACGAGTTCTGATAGATACAGGATCCTCAGCCAACATCATCTTTACAACAGCCTTGGCAGACATGGGAGCTGAATTAGAGAAAGTTAACAAAAGGACGACTGTGTTGATTGGATTCAGTGGTGAACAAAAATTTACTTTGGGAGAAATAAGCCTTCCAGTCTACGCAGGGGGAATCAACAAAATGACAACCTTCCTAGTCCTGGATTGTCCTTCAGCCTACAATCTAATTATTGGGAGGCCATGGATTCATGAAATGAGGGCAGTATCGTCCACCTATCATCAAACTCTAAAGTTTCCTACAAAGTGGGGATTCAAGAGATAAGGGGAGATAGAGTTGCTTCCAGAGGATGCTACCAAACACAATGAAGGCAAAGGTCCATTCAGCATAGCAATTACAGAACGAACCTCATTCGCAGGAGCCCACACTTCCAAATATTGAAGAATTGGATGAGGTTCAAATCCATGACAAATATGCAGACCATAAAACTCAAATTGGAGCAAATCTAGATCCCAGACTACGAGCAGACTTAAGTGAATTTTTGCGAAAACGACATGACCAGTTCGCTTGGTCGCATGAAGACATGACTGGGATTGACCCCAGCTTGATTACTCATCAACTCCATGTGGATCCAGACTATCCTCCAATCAGACAGAAAAGAAGGAAGTTTGCCCCAGAAAGAAACCAGATCATTGATGAAGAAATCCAAAAATTGTTACAAAATGGTGCCATTAAAGAAGTTCAATTCCCAGCCTGGTTAGCCAATGTGGTGGTGGTACGAAAGAAGAATGGAAAATGGAGAGTTTGTATCGACTTCACAGATTTGAACAAAGCATGCCCAAAAGATTCATTCCCATTGCCTCATATTGATCAAATGGTTGATGCTACAGCTGGACACGAATTGCTAAGTTTTATGGATGCATATTCTGGGTACAATCAAATCCTTATGCATCCAAACGACCAAGAGAAAACAGCTTTCATGACCAATAGGGGCATATTCTGTTACAAGGTAATGCCCTTTGGTCTCAAAAATGCAGGTGCTACATATCAGAGAATGGTCAATAAAATGTTCTCACAACAGATTGGAAAAACAATGGAGGTGTATGTAGACGACATGTTGGTGAAATCATCGAAATCTGATCAGCATCTGCAACACCTGGAAGAAGCATTCAAGGTGATGAATAGGTATGGGATGAAATTGAATCCAACAAAATGTGCGTTTGGAGTTGCTTCGGGAAATTCTTGGGATATGTCGTTACACACGAGGGGATTGAGGCAAATCCAGATCAAATCAGGTCCATACTTGAAATTCCTTCTCCAACCTGCCCAAAGGAAGTCATGCGACTAGCAGGGAGAATTGCTGCGTTGAACAGATTCATCTCCAAGTCGACAGACAAAAGTTTCATGTTCTTTTCACAGCCATTAAAAAGACAAAAAACTTTGAATGGACTCCAGCCTGCGAACAAGCTCTGAAAGAGCTAAGCAGTACTTAACATCACCACCATTGTTGTCAAAACCACTCGACAATGAAAGGTTATTCTTGTATTTGGGAGTGTCAGACCAAGCAGTGAGCGCTGTTTTGATTCGAGAAGAGAACGGCACCCAACTTCCAGTCTACTATGTAAGCAAAGCATTACTTGATGCGGAGTCACGATATTTGCATTTGGAGAAATTGGTACTAGCCTTGGTAATGTCTGCCAGGAAGCTACGACCATACTTTCAAGGGCATCCTATCACAGTTTACTCGGAGTACCCCTTGAGGAGCATACTACACAAGCCAGAGTTGACTGGAAGATTAACAAAATGGGCTGTCGAATTAGGAGAACACGACATCACATACCAGCCCAGAACAGCAATCAAATCTCAAGCCTTGGCTGACTTTGTAGCTGATTTCAGTCCAACTCAGAATCTCTTGGAAGGTACCGAAGTCAATTCAATCCAATCTGATTCACTTTGGAAACTTTCAGTCGACGGTTCTAGCAATAAGAAAGGGTGCGGCCTTGGCATAGTGATCACTACTCCTGATGGGATATACTACAACAAGCAATTAAATGTGGATTCCGAGTTACAAACAATGAAGCAGAATATGAAGCTTTGATAGCAGGAATCAGCTTGGTCAAAGAGCTTGGGGGAAGAAGAATCGAAGTGAAATCAGACTCCCAATTGATAGTGAATCAGCTCCAAGGTTCATATCAGGCACGAGACCCTCAAATGTTATCCTACTTGCAGAAAGTTAAAGAAGTCCAGGCGACATTTCAAGAATTCAACATAACTCAGGTTTCAAGAAGTGAAAACACTCAGGCGGACGCGTTGGCTACCCTTGGGTCGACGATGCATGGAGACAAACTACAATCAATTCCAGTAGTGTATTTAAATTGGCCATCAATTTGGAAGGAGAACAAGGAGATCAGCACCATCACTTCAGACGACTCGTGGATGACACCAATCATGAAATATTTGCAAGATGGACTGCTTCCCGAAGATAGAAATGAAGCAAGAAAGATTCAAAGGCAGGCAGCAAGATTCACCATATTTAATGGACAACTATTGAAAAGGTCGTTCTCTGGACCCTACTTGAAATGCCTTACTCATGATCAAGCACAACATGTACTATCAGAATTGCACGAAGGAGAATGCGGAAATCATTCTGGAGGACGAAGCCTTGCCTCACGCGCCCATTCGACTGGGTATTATTGGCCAACTATGAGAATTGATTCAGTCAATTACACGAAGAAGTGTGAAAAGTGTCAGAGATTCGCTCCTATTCCACATCTTCCACCAGAAAAGCTGAATCCTATCCTATCCCCATGGCCGTTCATGAAGTGGGGGATGGATATTGTAGGGAAGCTACCAACCGCCCCTGGACAACGAGTCTACATGCTAGTCTTGACAGATTATTTTTCAAAGTGGATTGAAGCAGACTCCTTTGCCAAAATACGAGATAAAGAAGTTCAAACATTTGTCTGGAAAAACATCATATGTCGTTTCGGCATTCCCAAGGAGATTGTAACAGATAATGGCTCCCAGTTTATTAGCCGACATTTTCAAGACTTTTGTAAAAATTGGGGGATCAAGTTAAGTTTTTCTACCCCACGCTTTCCACAAGCTAATGGGCAAGCCGAGTCTTCTAACAAGACACTTTTGAATACTTTGAAGAAAAGATTGGAGAAGGCGAAAGGATCATGGGCAGACGAGCTTCCTGGAGTATTGTGGTCCTACAGAACCATCCGTTCTTCCACTGGAGAAACTCCTTTCTCTTTGGCATTTGGAACAGAGGCAGTAATTCCAATCGAAGAAACCATTCCTTCTCTACGCTACCAGTACGCTGGAGATGAGGCAAATCAACAGTTGATGTATATGAATCTAGACACAATCGACGAAAGACGAGAAAAGGCAACCATACGACTTGCATCTCATCGACAAAGAATGGCGAGATATTTTAACAAGAATGTGAGGAGTAGAACTTTTCAAGAAGGAGATTGGGTACTACGAAAAGTTTTCCAAAACCAAGGAAATTGGAGATGGGAATTGGGGCCAAACTGGGAAGGTCCATACATCACTAAAGTTATTGGGCACGGAGCCTACAAATTACAAACAAGAGGGGGAGGCAAATTCACAACAGTTGGAATGCAATTCACCTTAAGCGATTTTATCGGTAATTTATGCGTGCATTTATTTAAATTTGAAAGTTCAAAGTGTTTTACTTTATGTATTGGTGATTCGACTTAATAACAAGACCATTTGAAATATTATCCCAAAATATCATTAAGTCATTAAAATTGTTTTACAAAGGCGATAAAATAAAATTAAAATTACAAAAGAGATTCAAATTTCTGGAGTAGCTTCTTCCTGAATGCGTTCAGCAGCAACTTCGGGTGCAGGAATATCTTGAACTTGATAGTCGGCTCGATTTCCATTCGACTAAGTTCTTCACTCTTCTTATCCATTTCTTGAACTTCAGCCGCTTCCTCGCCATCAATTACTTCTTCTCTCTCAACCACTTTCGAGTCGACCTCTTCACCTTTCTCTTCCACATCACCCTCGTTTGAAAAGGAAATTCCTGCCAATAGTTGGTCATACTGTTGAATCCATTTCTCTGGCTCCCAAACTCCTGTCTTCCCATCAAGGAAATCCTTCATCAGATGACTGCGTTCTTTCATCATAGATTCAAGAGCAATCCCTTCAAGATTCTCAAGTAATTCTTCATTCTCTTTCTTCACATTCTCGAACGCATCCTTATAGCCTTCAATCGTAACCACAGAAGTCTCCTTTTCCATCTGAAGTGTTGCCTTCACTTCCTTCAACTCCTTCTCCAATTCAGCATTTCTTTTTTCAAGCGACTTCTTTTGGACCACTTCCTTTTTCATAGCCGCAAATGATTTTTCCATCTCTCTCTATCTCTCTGTTTCTTAGAGTCGATTCGACATATCGCTGCATATGTAAGCTGCACTCCATTGCCTGGAAAAAAGGATTTGATTAGAATCCATTTACAAATTATATGAAATTTCTATTTACTTTCTTACTTGGTAATTTAAAGCCGCAGCCTTTTTCATCGACTCGACCGGCCAATCTTGGATAGCCTCTGTTCATCCTCTTCCAGCAGAAGCTTCTTAATAAAAGGGTCAAGGCTTGATGGGTCAGAAATTGCAGTCGACCCTGATGGAATCCTGACAACTATATTATCGATTTCTTCGATTTCATCCGCCTTCCTTTTCCCCCCTTTGACAACTATTTCGGTCGACTTCCCCTTATGCTTTGGAGTCCAGTCGACGATACCAATTGTGGTTCTGGAACCTCCACTTCTGGCTCCTTTATCTTGAGCTTCCTAGCCTTTTTTCGGCTCATCAACTCATCAATTGATGCTACTTTTATTTGCCTCGACGCCATGTCCTCTGCGCATAAAATTCTTTTGGAGTTAATGTCTTTATAAACACACCTTTCCGTACAGAGCTCGAATCGACCGAGTACAGTAGATGACTTCCAATACGTTTTTTAGAAAGTGCCAAAGGGGTAGATATACCTTCTGATTCGAAGATTTCTTTCCACTGTAAAGTTGCTCTTAATCTCTGCTCTACCAAGATTATCCTCCAATCTCTTTGTTCGACGGGAAGATCAAGAAGAGCTTTTGTGTTCGACAAAATAAGAGGTGTTTTGTCGAATAAACTGTTTCGAAAAGGACCTGCATAATAAACAATCCATACATTAGTATCATACGACAATAACATTGATTAATTATCAATAAATAGAAGAAGTTGATACTCACTAAAATACACTCCAGTATTCTGAAACTCGACCCATTCCAGTCGACCCAAAGATACCCTCATTTTTCACAAAGAAATAGTCCGACTGCCAATTACCCCTATCGTTTGTTGGAAGCCCCATAACTATTTGTTCCCTCTTACGACGAAGGTACAAAGTATATCTCCCTTTTTCAGTTAGGTGCTCTTTAAGGTAGTATGAATATAAAATGTCCTTCACCTCAAACAATAACCCTTGTTCGAATGCTAAGCATTCAATCGACATTAAAATCCTCCAAGCATTCGGCATTAGTTGAGAAGGAGCAATCCCATAATGATCCAAAATTTCCCAAGCTAACCTCGGAATAGGGAATCTAAGCCCATTAGAAAACGGTACTACATAAAAACCAATCCATCCGGGAATTTTATAATCGATCCTTTCAGACGGCAAGGGCACCCTCAGTTCCATTGATCTAGGAAATCTATACTTAATCCTAATTTCTATCAGCAAACTAGCCGTCATTCGACTAGCTGGGTTCTTGGTTAGTATGTTGGTAGGCTCACTTGTGCTCACCCCTCCACTAAATTCCTCGACAGCTGCCAATGATCTAATAGGAATTGCCTGCAACGGGATTTCATGCCGACAAAACGGTTACAGGTCCTTTCTCGAATAACTCTTGACGCGACCATTCCCTTAATGATTTTTCTTCTGTCGATTCACTCGATGATGATCCTACGAATGTATCGATCTGTTCTCCTAAACTTTCTAAAGAGTCTCCACTCGACATATTCTAATCAACGAGTCTACAAACAAATAATTTCTAAGATTTGGGTTCCTTAAAGATCAAATCCTACTCCTATCTCCAACACAAATCCACCAAATAACGTATGATTCTAAAGATCAAACAACCTAATTTAGCTTAGAACAGATTGAAGCTACTCTACGAATATTCAAAGCAAATGAAGAACGCGAAGAGAGTTTTGAAGAAGTACCTTGAAGCCTTGAAGTTCTCTCCCAAATCGTAGATCTTGTGAATGAAACAAATGAACCCATCAAGCCACTCTTATACTACTTCTTTTGGCGGTTCATTTCCCGCCAAAAGACTCCTCGTTATTTGCGTTAGGTTTATTTCGTGAAGCGACACGTGGAAGATCTAGAAATATAAATTTTTGATGAATTCTTACACCCACTTGCTCTCAACAAAATTCTCTTCATGACTGCCTTCACCATTTGACACGACATCATTAGATATGAAGGACGCTTTCATTCAAGAAAATTATTGAGCAATCCCCCGTGCATGCCTTATAATCATTCGACAATGATAATTGGGCAATAACTGAATCAGTGTTTGGTTCAGTCGACCAAGGGACAATTCCCATGACTCTTGTCGAGTAAATCAAGTAAACTCCTGAATCATTGTTTGGTTCAGTCGACAAGGGACATTCCCCTGACTCATGTCGAGTCAAGTAAACTCCTGAACCACCGTTTGGTTCAGTCGACAAGGGACATTCCCCTGGACTCATGTCGAGTCAAGTATAACTCCTGACCACCGTTTGGTTCAGTCGACAAGGGACATTCCCCTAGACTCATGTCGAGTCAAGTAAACTCCTGAACCACCGTTTGGTTCAGTCGACAAGGGACATTCCCCTGGACTCATGTCGAGTCAAGTAAATTCCTGAACCACCGTTTGGTTCAGTCGACAAGGGACATTCCCCTAGACTCATGTCGAGTCAAGTAACTCCTGAACCACCGTTTGGTTCAGTCGACAAGGGACATTCCCCTAGACTCATGTCGAGTCAAGTAACTCCTGAACCACCGTTTGGTTCAGTCGACAAGGGACATTCCCCTGGCTCATGTCGAGTCAAATAAACTCCTGAACCACCGTTTGTTTCAGTCGACAAGGGACATTCCCCTAGACTCATGTCGAGTCAAGTAAACTCCTGAATCAGTGTTTGGTTCAGTCGACCAAGGGACATTCCCTTAGACTCACGTCGAGTCAAGTAACTCCTGAACCACCGTTTGGTTCAGTCGACAAGGGACATTCCTCTAGACTCATGTCGAGTCAAATAAACTCCTGAACCACCGTTTGTTTCAGTCGACAAGGGATATTCCCCTAGACTCATGTCCAATCAAGTAAAATTCCTGAACCACCGTTTGGTTCAGTCGACAAGGGACATTCCCCTGGACTCATGTCGAGTCAAGTATACTCCTGAACCACCGTTTGGTTCAGTCGACAAGGGACATTCCCCTAGACTCATGTCGAGTCAAGTAAACTCCTGAACCACCGTTTGGTTCAGTCGACAAGGGACATTCCCATGGACTCATGTCGAGTCAAGTAAACTCCTGAACCACCGTTTGGTTCAGTCGACAAGGGACATTCCCCTAGACCATGTATGTCGAGTCAAGTAAATTCCTGAACCACCGTTTGGTTCAGTCGACAAAGGGACATTCCCCTAGACTCATGTCGAGTCAAGTAACTCCTGAACCACTGTTTGGTTCAGTCGACAAGGGACATTCCCCTGACTCATGTCGAGTCAAATAAACTCCTGAACCACCGTTTGGTTTCAGTCGACAAGGGACATTCCCCTAGACTCATGTCGAGTCAAGTAAACTCCTGAACCAGTGTTTGGTTCAGTCGACAAGGGACATTCCCCTAGACTCACGTCGAGTCAAGTACTCCTGAACCACCGTTTGGTTCAGTCGACAAGGGACATTCCCCTAGACTCATGTCGAGTCAAATAAACTCCTGAACCACCGTTTTTGTTTCAGTCGACAAGGCATTCCCCTAGACTCATGTCGAGTCAAGTAAACTCCTGAACCACCATTTTTGTGGTTCAGTCGACAATGGACATTCCCCTGGACTCTGTCGAGTCAAAGATACTCCTGAACTGCCGTTTGGTTCAGTCGACAAGGGACATTGCCCTGGACTCATGTCGAGTCAAGTAAACTCCCTGACCCCGTTTTGGTTCAGTCGACAAGGGACATTCCCCTGGACTCATGTCGAGTCAAAGCATACTCCTGAACTGCCGTTTGGTTCAGTCGATAACGAACATTCCCTAGACTCATGTCGAGTCAAGCATACTCCTGAACTGCCGTTTGGTTCAGTCGACAACGAACATTCCCTTGGAATCATGAACTCCTGAAACTCTATTTCGTCAAAGACACGTACTCTATATGACCCTAATAAATCAGATGCATGCAAACAGAAAAACCCCGTTTTTGTATATATTTTGGTACGACATTTGGCAGAAGGTAATACACTTTTACACTCTTTTTTCACATACGACACGGATAAATATACTCTCTAAAACAAAAATTCTTTGACTTAGAGAGTAAGGGACAAACTGTATGGGCCAAATTTGGTCCAAGGGTAAAGCTGTCTTTCACCTTAAGCCCATCAGCATGTTAGGCCCGAAAATAAGGACCAAAGCCCAAAGAATTATGTATTTTGATTACAATTAAATCATAACCTTATGACAACTCCACTTAACTTAAATCTAGCATTACTCACCCACCACTCCACTTAACCTAATTCTAGCACTAAACCCCACCACTCCACTTAACCTAATTCTAGCACTAATCCTCACTTACTCCAAAACCATTACCAAATACACCAACATCAGATCATGTTTTATCTATAAATATGAAAAGAATACGGGAAGAATTGATTCAAGTCTCATTTTCTCCCACCCTAATACTTCATGCTCTCAATCCTTAATCCCCTCATATATTACACAGCCCTCACGGCCAAACAAAGGAAGTAGAGGTAATATTTAACCTTGCTTTCCCACTTTACAAATTTATTTCATGCCACTGACTTGGGCGTCGGAGTATACCCGGTATCCACCACACCGGTGGTAGCCTACTCTCATCTACTCTACTTTGTTTTTTGCAGGATTGCTAGTGCCCAACTTACAAATTCTGATTGAGGACCCTTGGCGAATTCCGGAGTCCACAGATATCACTATAAAAATCCAATAGTTACAACTCATACGATTTGTGATTCTATGTTACGACTTCAGGACTACAGATTCTCTCGAACTCTATAAAATCCTAGGCTATATTCTCTAGATCTATCAAATCCCCTCTCTCGAGTGATAGATTCTAACATTCATCATCTCAAATTGTGGCCAACAATCAAGAAGCATTAAACTCAAAAGAATATAAATAAATCAATAAACTTCATAACAAAATCAGTAATAAAATTAGGTTCAAGCATCAGTTACAATCATTCTCCAGAATTAAGGAGTAAATTCATGACAAAAGATAAAACAATAAATAATCAAGCCACGAATCTAATAGAAATCATTAGAGTTTTAAGAAAGAAATAAGAAGATAAAACCCGAATTGAATCTCTTCCTTTCCGGATGTCACAGCCTAATCTCCTCTTGTCGCTCTTCAATCCTCTCCTTGGATCTCTAAAAATATGTGTTTTGTGTTTTGTGCTCTGTATTAGCCTCCCTTTTATTGTTGGATGGACTGTTATATTTATACTGTGGGCTGGGAGTCTTTGGGTAGCATTAGGATTATTAAAAACCATAAAATTAATTTCATGATACGCGTGCTTCTCTTTCTAATTGGCGCCGTGGCGCGTTGGCCTCTGGAAAATGTATGTAATTTTGCTAGTTGGTGGGCGCCGGGGCGCTTATTGTATTTAATTTAACCTTGGCACCATGGCGCCAATGCTTATGCATGTAAGTGGCGCCATGGCGCCTTAGTAACTTATCAATGGCGCCTTGGCGCCTTAGTGTCTGGAATATGTGTGAGCAATGGGCGCCAATGCGCCTTTTGATCTGTGATGTGTATTAAGTTTGGGCGTCTGGCGCCTGTTGATTCGTCAATGCTCCTATGCTCGTCTTGTGTTCCCGAAACTTCCCAAAACACGTGCAATTATTCCCCGATCCATATATTAATGTTCCTACAAATAAAAATAGAAAATAAACTATAATTGACATTTAAATATCTCGAATATATAAAACAGTAAGCTAAAAATGCCGTAATAAGTGGGTATAAACCACACTTATCAATGTAAGTTTCTAATTAATATGCAAATACAAAAATAAACTTGCGATAATTAAAAGTTAAGGGATATAGAAATTGACACATGTGATTTATAGTGGTTCGACCAACTCTTTGCATACGCCTATTCCCCCAAACCACGTTTGAAGATTTCTACTAAGTTGAATCCACAACTTACAACGAGTTTTTTGTGGCCTATTCATAACCACGAGTTTTGTCTCCTAGGTTCACCCCAAACATGCACACAAGAGTTTTCCAATGACAAACTCTTAAACCTTTACAATGAGTTTTGTCCATAGACTTACTCACAACCTTTATGCAAATTACCATTTTGAGTATACCCATTCAACAAGGATTTCACTACCACAAATGTCTGAGATATAAAGATTAATAAACTCACTTGGGCACTCACAAAAAATAAAGAAGATTAATAATGTGAGTTACTAACCTAGGTATTCTAAGCTCACTACAAATGATATGAATGTGTAGTGTGTGAGCTTTAGTATGAGAGTGTATGATGATGAATGTTTTGTAAAACTCTCTGTTTTTTCTTTAGTAGAAATTATATGAAGGTTGAAGAAGATGGCAAAAATGAAATTGGGGCTCTATTTATATATAAGGTGAAAGACAACCTTTGCCCTATGTATGAGATTGGTATGCTGGTCTCAGAGGCCGGTATGCCGGTCATGTAAAACATAACAGATATATTATTGTTGAAGATTATAGCGCAATATCGGATTAATGACGGTATGGAGGCCAATATACCGATTAACTCACCGGTATGAGGGATCGGTATGAACTGTCTCGATTCCAGTAACTGTGCAAACTCTAGCTGACTGGTATGGGAAACCGATATGGATCAGCCCGGTTCCAAAGAGCATGCAAATTTGACCAAGGCATAGCAGGGTCACCGGTATGCTGGTGTGGGGGGCTGGTATGCCAGTCGCAATGCAGAATATCTCAGGATATTAAAGTTAAAATCAATTTTCACATGACCCTAATGCATCTTTAAAGAGAGCCATAAGCTAAGACTACAATAATATATTCTTCAATAAGCACTAGTCTTCACATCCATTGTTCTTCATCACCAAATGCTTTGACATATTTTTATAATATCCGCTAATACGGGTCGAAGACTTCTAGTATCGTATCATCTAAATCCATCTTGAGTGTTATGGTACTAACAATCTCTTCATTTTTTGATGATGACAACCTTTAAAACTTTTGAACTTTGAGAGTTCTAAATTTATTGACGATTTTGCTCCAACTCAATATTAGCCCTCAACACATAAGTACATTAAAACTTAGACAAACACATAAGTACATATTTGCTCCCTCTTGATACAAGAGTGATGGTAAACACAAGTTTTAATCTTATTCTAATGATTTCTCCCCCTTTGAACTTATAAAAAAGGACGGAGAAGCAAAAATTGAGCTCTAAATGAGATACTAATCAATATATGCATAAAACATATGAAAGTTCATTAACATGCACTTTTAGTATTTTTCATACAAATTTCCTTTGTTGCCATGCAATATGAAATTCATGCATAGATCATCAAAATCATTCAAAATAAGCCAATATCCATGCATATCATTTTCAACCAATAAAGATCAATGATAAGGCATATTCAATGCTAAAAATTCAAAAATAAATCACATATATCATATAAACAAATAAGTCATATGTGATTTTAATTGATACTAAATGAGATTAATGATATGATTAAGCATAAGAGGATACCAAATTAAATTCAAATTGCCTAATCACTAGTATGATTCACAATCAAATCCAATTCATATCAATTAAAATAAACATACATATATAAGTTGGAGGAAACGGTACCAATATTTTCGTAAATACGAATTTTACCTTTTACCATTGTCATTTGGTGACTAATCCACCAATTATCAAAATTCATCCCTTTTTGAGGTAGAGATTAATATTATTCTTTTGAGATCTTCCCTCATTTGTGTTGAGTCTTTGAGATCATATCGAATTTTTTATTTATAACCATTCCCAAAGCTTCCCCTATAAAATTATTTAAGCACATTTTGGTACCCAAACTTTATTGGGTCTATAGGGGTTAGTCTTGGTTCCTTAGGGAACCCATGCATTCATATTCATATTCACATTTTTGTTCATGAAATCAAATATTTTGTGTCATTTCTTATTGCATGCATGACATATTTATTTTCATCAAAAGTGACATGTGCATGAGAAGTAGATGCCTTAACAAAATAATTTTTCAAAAATTTCGTTTTGATGTAAGGCCTATATCATAATTCTTCTTTTTTAAAAGCACATCTTTAAGATCCAATTAATAAATTAAAGTTTTTCTCACCTAAAGTAAATTTTGTAACTATGTTATGCAAATTCATAATCTTTTTAATCAAAATAATATTTTCATATGTTATAGATTTGCAATCACATGCACAAGAGTTAAATGGCATGCTAGATATCTTTTTTTTTTTCAAGTTTTAGCTTTTCATCTTTTAAGCATACTATTTCTTTTCACGCATTTCATTTTTCTCAATAATTGATGCATGATCATGTAATAATGATGAATGCTCATTTTTATTATCAATTTATGCTTCTTTCTAAGTAAATTATACAACTCATGCAATTCATTGAAAGTATCAAGTAATTCATCATATTCAAAGGAATCGTGTACCTTTTCCTCATCGCTTTCATCTAGAAGATCATCAATAGCCATGAAAGCAAGATTTCTTGTTCCCTCATCACTTTCCTCCTCAGATGAGCTAGAGTCGCTATCGCTCCAAGTTGCCTTCATTGTTTTCTTTTTGAATCTTTATTTGAATCTTCTCAATGGGCAATCCGTAACCACATGACCCATCTTTTCACACTCATAGAAAATGACTTTATCTTTCTTGTGCTTTCGCGACCAATTTTCTTCTTTATTCTCATCCATCCGAGAGTTTTTTTTAGACTTTTCAGATTTGAGGAACTTCTTGAATTCCTTTGTCAAATGTGTCAACTCATCATTACTACCATCTTCTTCATCGCTCGAGCTAACATCATCCACTATTCTCACAAATGACTTAAGAGTTATCTGCTTCTTATTCTTTTCTTCTTCTTCTCTTAGGTCCATCTTGAGTACCATATCATATTCAAATAATTTCCCCACCAAATCATCCAATTTCAAATTGATGACATTATTTAATTCCTTGATGGAGGAAGTGAAAATCATATACTATTTATTTAGGGAAAAAAAATTTCTTCACTATACCACTAGAGTAAATTTTTTTCCCTAAGGTACTAAGTTGATTCACAATCATTGTGAACCTAGAAATCATTTGCTCAACATATTTATAGGCTTCCATATTGAAGCTATCCAACTCGCACATGAACCGATTGATATTTGACACTTTAACTTGGCTTGTGCCCTCATTGACAATTTCCAAAGACTTCCATAATTCATATACATTTCCAAACTCAAGAAGCTTGTTTATTTGACTCTGATCAATTGTACAAAAAAGATGATTGAGTACATTAGCTTTTAGGGAGACTTCCATGAAATCCTCATCAATCCGTTCAAAATGCGGCTTCAGAAACTCTACACTATTGTTATCCTTATTCATTGACATTCTTATACCATTTGTGATCATTTTGAAGAATTTCACATCAAATGCAAGAAGGTAGTTCAACATCCTCATCTTTCAATAGATATAGTCTGTTCCGGTGTAGAATGGAGGTCTAGTTGTTGAAAATCCATTGGCAAGATTTGTTGAGTAGCTTGTAGAAGCTATGATCTATTCTTGGACGGTTAGGTCTTTATTGAGAAAGTCTATCCATGATACAAACTAAAATTGTCTACAAGCACACACAACAAGCAATTCTTTATACCCAAGAGTAGGGTGAATTGGGCAATGGCTTAATATTGCTGAAATATAAATCTTTTCAATTTTACGCTACTGAGTTAGTAACTTTACCAATTAAGCTTAGGTCAATTTTTTCAATCACAATATATCGCTTAAATGCAAGTTTCTAATTAATATTCAAATACAAAAATAAACTTATGATAATTAAAAGTTAAGGGATAAAGAAATTGATACCGATGATTTATAGTGGTTCGACCAACTCTTTGCCTACGTCTGTTCCCCCAAGCCACGCTTGAAGATTTCCTCTAAGTTGAATCTACAACTTACATCTAGTTTTTCATGGTTCACTCGCAACCAAGAGTTTTATCCCCTAGGTTCACTTCAAATCTTTAGACAATAGTCTTCTAATGGTTCACTCTTAAACCTTTACAATGAGTTTTATCTCTAAGTTTACTCACAATCTTTATACAAATTATCCTTTTGAGTATACCCACTGTACGAACCAAATTTGGGCCAAGGGTATAATTTTCTAATCATCCAGGCCCAATAACAGTCATAGACCAAATTCATTCGAATGGATTCCAGACCAAGGTTTGACCAAAGGCCCAAACCCTTTGCATCTCGCCCATATTCCAATGAAAGCCCAAGCCGCCCATGTTATTTCCACCGAAAAACATCACCTTATGTTCTCCGCACATTCAGCTGACTCATCTCATCGCCGAAAGATCAATATTAAACATGTTAGTGGGTCCATCTACATAAATATGACCTCTTTTTATCTGGAAGACGACTCCTAAAATCTATAAAATGGAGTAGAATTCAGTGTGAATTCCATTAAAAAATTAAGCAATATAACTCTAAGCTTAGTCACTCTCATCGGAACCCCCCAGAACCTTCGACCATCTATACTTCAGCCCACCGCCCTCATGGCAGTCTATGGGGATCAAGTTAGCCTTAGACCTTGCTCCTCATTTTATCTTATTTATTGCTCATTTCCATTACTGGCTTGAGCATCAGAGTCCCACAGCACCCACTGTTAGGGTTGGTGCTCAGAGCGCCAATTTTCTTATGTGTTTCTCTGTAAATACTTATGTAACATTTTATTATGAATAAAATAAATAATTTCTATTATATAACATCTCTTTATATATGGTAAAGACGTAACAGACCTTAGAATGATTAGTTATGATACTGTTGCAAAAGTGTCATAACTGACATTAAGTTGTATCATGACGTTGTCATTCTTATACAGTTCCTGGTCAATGTTTACACTATTTGGTCAATAAAGTAAACCCATTGAGACTGATACATGTCGTATATTGGAATCTTGGATTCCAATGGTTTCTCAATGAACCGTGAATCTTGGAGACTCGTATAGACGTGTAGGTGTTTATAGCGGATAAACAATGAACGACTCACTGAAAATTCTTAATGGATGGTACACCAACGTCAATAAGAATCTTCTTGGGTTGATTGAGCATAATGATTATTTGACTTAAGATACCACTGTGGATATATGAGTTATCCTCCACACTTAGATGGCAGTCAAGTCACCGATCTATTTATATCAGACCCCCGCCTATTCGTTGGGTGTGGACTGATGTTCAGGATATCCTGTGTGTATCAAGAAATGATCTGTCAGTTCTGTGTACAGAGCATAAGTATTCAATATGGAATTAGCAATCTGTTAAATCCATGGGCCCATGGTACACTGTAGAAATTAGTTCTAAGTGTTATTAAGAGATTGCTAATAGAAATATCGACGTGATTATATCTATATAGATTTGACATTTATATCTATATCTCTGGAATAATCCGGATACCTGTGACAGATGGATTATACATATGCAATGACCTCGACCTGTATGGTTGAAAGAGTTTATCCGTGTTCATTATAATTTACGAGTGGGTAGATTATGGACACGAAATTAGATTTGGTGACCGATATGCCTGAACATAGAGAGTCTCACTAATAAAATATTCTCGTAGAGCACTAGGACAACTTTTATGAATAATACTGATTATTATAAGTCGTTTAACGGTTAAACGAAAATACATGCAATTGAGATCTTTTGGACTTTTCCTAATTAATGTGTATTTGCATTTAATATTTGATTTTATTAAATACACATTAATTAAATGTCAAATTTTGATTTTTGACATATATAATTAATATATGTATTTTGATTATTTAATGTAAATATAATACATATATTTAAGATAATTATATTTAATTATTTAATTATTTAAATATTAAATGGTTAAATTAATTAAATAATAAATATCTTATGTCGTGATTAAAGTTTGTAAATGGCCTTAAATGATTGGAAACACTTGGTGGATTTCATTAAATGGTTTAAGGATCAAATACCAAAACTTTAGTATATCATTTTCCATTTAATTAATTGAAACAAAATGAAAAATATATAGATATTATTTTCTTACCTAGTTTCGGTCAAGTGAAGGAAATACAAAAGGGTTTGTTTTCATTTTTGTTTCAAAAGTTCAAGTTACCAAAATATTACAAAGAAAAGGTTTGAGAGAAAGTTGAAGAACAAATGGAAAAGCTTGATCAAAACTTGGATTTTGTAAGTTTTTCTTAACCTTTTTCAACTAGAAAATTATTTCTATGTTTCTAGGCTTCAACATGTGTTGCTTAGAATTTTCTCTACTCTTTAAGCATGTAATTGAATGGTTGGGAACTTGTTTGAAAGATGTTTGCATGTATGATTAATAAAGAAAGCTTGAAATGAGGTCATTAGCTCTCTTTTGATTATTTGATAATCAAGTTGCCATCCTAGGGTTGTTAGGCCAATCATTGATGACCTAGAATTGTTCTTGTGTTAATTCAAAGTGGTGAGACTTGTTTGGTGTTGTGAAGATTGATTTAAAGTGTTGGATTTATTCAATTTGGTGTAAATTGATCAATTGGAATAATTTGTGAAATTAGGGTTCATAACCTAATCCAATTTTAGGGCTTTTCATATATGTGTTGTATAATGATGTATATATGATGTATATTAAATTTGGTGATGATTGGATTTCATCTTGACTTGCTTTGAACAAGATTGGACTAAATTACAAAAGTTGGAATCCTAAGGGGGCTCTCGGCAATTTTTTTCTTTTAGTAGGTTTTGTGTTGCAATTTGTGTTTTCATGTATTGGGCATGTTAAAAACATCTTGGTAATGATTTGGATTCACTTAAAATTATATTTGACAATTTGAGGACCAAAATGAACAAAATGCAAAATATTGGGGCAATTCGGCAATTAAGAAGAAATTTGATTTCTTGGGTAAAAATTTCAAATTTTAAGTATTGAGATAAATAAGTTTATTTTAATTACCCGAGAAAAAATTTTGAAATCGGAAATAATGATTTTCCACGTTCCACTGCGTTACCTGATAATACCCCAAGAAACCCCAAGAAAATGGTATCAGAGCGAGTATGATTCTGAATACTCGATATGATTATGCCTTTAAATTTAATGTTTAATTTAATCTTTACTTTATGCATTCATGTGTTTATTTAATTTGATTAAATAAAGTAAAAGCATTTTTTTTGCGAAAAAATCCCTATTTGAAAATAAGATTTTATATTTAATATGTATTTGATGCATGTTACTTGGTCCGCCTTGTCAATACCGCTTATGGATAAATAATCTACGACTATATCCGAGAACGTGCCAAAGCCGTGAGGATATGGCCGGTAGGAATTTATCTGTACCAGATATATTATGATATTAGGTGAATTCAAGAGAAAGCGGAATCTTAAACATGCCAAATCTGTCAGGGTTATGCAAGTATCTTGAATTTATCATTGAAAATTTTAACATTGGTACGCCTCATTGTGAATGTGCCAAAGCAGTAACAATGAGAAACGACCAGGACTAAGAACGCAGGAGTCACTGGTGAATGATCGATAATGAGTTGTCTACCTAATGAATATACGTAGGCGAGAACGTGCCAAAACTGTGAGCTGGAATATATTCATGGGGTCCACCTTTCACTATTATGTTATGATTTGATTATCACATGTTTTGTATTCTGTCTGGGGATTACAGTT
The DNA here is from genome assembly GCA_019454045.1 of Zanthoxylum bungeanum. NCBI lineage: Eukaryota > Viridiplantae > Streptophyta > Magnoliopsida > Sapindales > Rutaceae > Zanthoxylum > Zanthoxylum bungeanum. Next base: position 17 of record SKCR01014110.1, on the reverse strand, counting down.
TTACATGAAATAGTGGG
>SKCR01014109.1:0-44638 GCA_019454045.1 Zanthoxylum bungeanum | reverse complement strand
TTACCGATCATTTATAATGATTATATAATTGGATTATAGTAATCTATATATATTTGATTTTAACCAATAAAATTGTAATAAGTTATATAGTTAGACTATAGTAATCATTACATTAGATTGTACCTGAAATCGTTGATAAAATATTTGGACTATTAGAATCAATATTAAATTGAAAAATTAATGTTTAAAACATTATCCTAGGGAAAATATGTTTAAACGACTTTAATTTTCAAATTGGGAATAAATTTCAGGATAGTCCTGAAACTAAGAAGTTACTTTATTTGATAAAATAACATCTTAGGGCTAAGCCCGGAGTTAAGCAAATAGTAGAGCATGATCTTTGGAAGATTCATGTGATGATAACTTTAGTGCTTAATCCATTATGCTTGCTATAAAGACTCCTTAATTTCCTAATCAGAACTAAGGATTAGATCCTTAAAGTATGATGAAGAAATTGAAGGATCTTCATAGATCTATTCTTAGATCTTAGAAATATTAAATTGTAATAAACAACTCTTGGAGTTTGCAATAATGCAAGAAGCGCAAGGCGCACCTTACTTCGATATTCTAGAAGGCCAAGGCTTGGCCAAAGACTTCTGGAATGTGAAAAATGGCAGAGGCAAAATCATTATAATCTTCTAGGAAGATAAAGGACATATCCCAAGATGTCTGCCTAAATTGTGGCAAACAGGGTCATTGAAGCGTGGTTGCCGTATAGACAAAGCAGATATGAAGGAATTAAAGACGAGTAAGGCTCTGACTTCAAATATGTTTGTCATAAATATGTGCACTACTTGTATTAAAATTGGATTTTAAATACATAGTGTGATACATAAATATGCATTGATGTGCAGAATCTGCTGTGAGAAGGATACTGACTTCAGATGAGATTAATCTGTGAATATGAAACGGGACGAGAGCCGCTGTTTTAACTGTAGATACCTAAGTTTAGGAACTACCATTCGGGTATGTACTTAAATTAGGAAACTGTTAAAATGTAACTAGTTTGACTAGAAACAATATCTCTATATCATGTATAACTCGATGCGAGTATACCTTTAAATTTTAGAACACTAAAGTGTTTTATTTTATAAAGATGATATTGAGATAAACACATTAGATGTGAATAACAGTATTTATATTTTGAATATAAATAAATCTCAAACATATAACATGACAAACAAGTAGCTCAAACTGATTTGATCAGATAAGACTTATATGTGGCAGTGTTGTCTGGGACACATTAAACAAGACTCGTATATCCACACTTTCGAAGAGTGGGTACTAGGAAAAATTTGATTTTATTCAAATGAAGTCTACGAATCTAGTTTATTAGATAAAGTACCGAAAACACCTTTACTTGGTAAAAGTGTAAGTGTCATCGATCTGTTAGCCCTCGTTCATAGTGACGTATGTGGGCCCATGTCTAGCTAGGCTAAATATGGAAATGAATGTTTCATGACCATTACGGATGTGACATCGCATTATGGTTATGTGTTTCTTAAGAAACACGAATCGAAAACTTTTAGAGTTTCGACACGAAATAGACAAACAGATCGGCTAAAGTATTAAAATCGTCACAGTCAGACCGAGATGGAAAATACTTAAGTAATTGTTGGTTTCTATAATATGTCCCAAACAAAGATTAAGCATATGAAATACTATAAATGAATATATATATTAAAGACTTGAAGCATGGCGGAATCATACTTACAAAGCTATGTGATGAAGAAGATGATCAAATGGTGGAAGCTCCAAGTGTTGGAAGATTCGGCCAAGAGGAGGAATAAGACTTGAAGCTCCAAGCTCTTGTATTCCAAGCTCTTTGATGGTTTCCCTATCACCTCTTTTGATCCCTTGCTTGTGCTAGCAAAAATGGAGAATAGAAGATCAAATCTTCCTTTGTCCTTCCATGGAGTTCACGGCAATGTGAAGAAATTTGAGAGAGAAAGAGTTTTGTGTAATTCATTTTGTTTTACCAAAAATCAATTTATATTTATGCCATAATTTTATTAAATTAATAATAAATCTATGACACAAACCATGCAATGGCTTAGAGTGTCAAACACTCAAACTCCATGCAAAACATTTGAGTGTAATGCACACTATCACCATGCAATGCCTTATCAATTAAATAATGCATATAATGACAAGTGTCATGTGGGCCCCACACGTTTCCCAATGAAAGTGGGCCCACGTCCACTCACGCGTTCGGGTTCGATATTTCTGAAATACCGAGCTTACGTCGCGACGTTAATTAAACCGAATTTAAATAAATAATTGCACCTGGCGAAATTATTATTTACGTCGCTTACGAATTAATTCTAAATTAACTCGTATGCCCGAATTAAAATCTAATTTTAATTTCGCGTCGAAATCGAATTTCGATTATTATATCGAATACAATAATTTTATCGATTAATTCCAAATTAATCGTTCTCTCTCTAAATTAGGCACTTTATCCAAGATAAAGTTTCTCCGCAATTAATCCAAGATTAATTAAGTCCGAATCAAATATCATAGGTGAATCTTCAGGAAGCGACCCAAGAGATCTCCGGATATTTTGGCAGTAAATACGGTCGTCGGATAATCCGAACACGTACGTACCTCGTACTACGTCTTTACCGATTTACAAGACAAGGTTGGCTTCTAGCAAAGCGCCATGCCTACCCAATTCTCCAGAAATATTCTTATAGGAATATAAGATCTGTATCAGGCGTAGTATACCGTAGTATTGCGTACATCGATCCTGTATCGGATGATCACATGCTAGGCCTGGGGCTGGAGATGTGTCTGCCCCGTACGAAACATATATCGGACATCAAACAGCTAGTCTCTTTAAATCAGACAATCCTGACCTAGTCATATTGTCCCGACGGTTGCAACCTTTTATAGAGTACTAGTTCTGTGTCCTGCGTGATCATCACCTCCATATGTCTGAAGCGATACTTCCATCTTGACATCACATCCAGTACACTACGATTCTCGATAAACCCAGAAGAGGTGTACACAGAACCGGTTAGGGTCCCCAACCACCAAAACCAAAGTTTACCGATTGTCGCAAGTACTAGCGATGTAAGTCTCAGGTTAAGACCATATACACCTACCCTGATGCGGCCTCCCATAGACACGCAGACATACTACCAATGGGATTCCGCGGGGTCTATCCAGAGCGAAGCTGTTTTCCGTACCATCGGTAAAACACAACCTCCTATTGCACTTGCATAAGTATCCAATACTTAAATATATGAGAACTATGCTGTTGTGCCCTCACAACGTGCACAAGCGCAATACTAGTCTATTCCGCATTATCGATGTCCGATCTCGATAATACTCCGACTAGGGATATTTAATGATTAAACTTTTATAGATTGATATTGTCTCATATCATCTCAATCCAGTATTAATCATATGGACTTTCGCCATTTATTAGTCAAAGTAAATAATATTACAAAACGGCAAAAGGCAATTTCATAATCACATAGTTAATTTTGTACAATAATACAATATCATTTACAAACAGTGACGCTATGGGACATAATGTCTAACAGTAATAAGTTTCTCAAATACTTGAAAGAGTATAGTATTCTTTCAATGAGGACTCCTCCCGGAACACGTCAGTTTAACGGTGTGTTCGAACGGAGAAACCAAACTGTGTTGGACATGATAAGGTTAATCATGAGTCGCTCTGAGCTACCATGTTCGTTCAAAAGGGATAAGCATTAATAGTGCATTACTTTTTTTGAATAAGGTTCCATAAAAATATGTTTGACAGACTTCATATTAGATATGAACATGAAAGAAACTGGGTTTTCTCATTCCTGTTGATTTGGGAATGCTAATCATATGTTTGGATGATACCAAACAAGAACCCAAATTGGATAAGTGCCTAATGTAATTGGTTATCCTAGGGAAACCAAAGTATAGTACTTATACAACTCACTAAGAGAACAATGTGATTGTTGCTCACCATGCGATTTTCCTAGGAGGAATACCGATATGCAGTGTTAAGTTGGAGGATAGTAAAACTCGATGAAAATCGGAGTAATACTGTTCAAGGCACCTAGTCCTTAATGGAACACAAACAGTTCATCAAGGATGAAACTGTACCACAATCTTCGAATACACAAGAACCGCGTTAGTCGGAAAGAATCAGAAAACAACCTGGGAGGTATGGGTTTCTGATCTCACCTCATAAAGATGTCAATCTTATTGAAGAAGACTAACTGACTACGTATAAGGAAGTGATACGAGGTATCGACTCCCTATTATGGCAAAGTGCCATGAGTCTGAAATGGATTCCATGTATAACAACTATGTTTGGACACTAGTTGTTGTACCGCAAGGCATTGTGCCGATTGATACTATATAAGTCTTCAAGGAAGACATACATGGATGGTAACATACCAACATACTAAGCTAGGCTTGTAGCGAAAAAGTATCATTATCAACATTGTGTCGATTACAATGAAACCTTTTACATGTTGCCATGGATAAATCCATTTGGATAATGCTTGCTGATGCTGCATGTTTCATTCATGAAATATGGCAGCTGAACGTCAAAAATCGCTTTCCTTAAACGGAAACCTCTTTGGAGGATGTTTATAACATCCTGACGGTTTTGTCGTACCAAAACTAGCAAACAAGGTTTGCAGGTTATTCGATCCATGTATGGATTGATGTAAGCATTGGGTTCTTGGAACTATCATTTTGATGCAATCATAATGATGTATGATTTGATTCAAAACGCATATGATTCTTGTGTACATAAGGAGGTTAGTGGGAGCGCACTGACAATGTTGTCCTAAATAATGATGATATGTCATTTTCTTGGAAATGATATTCCCATATTACAATCGGTGAAAGCTTGGCTTTCATTAAAATTCTCCGTAGAATTCTTGGGAGTAACAACCTTTATTATAGGAATAAAGATCTATTGAGTTAGATCTAAAGGTTGTTGACACTTTACGAGAACTCGTACATTGAAAAATGTACGCGACCTGGTGTCTCATATGCTTTGAGCATATGGATTCACAAACAGGTCAATCCAAGTGATAGTCACTGGATTGATATTAAGAACATTCGTTAGTATCTTAGAGAACTAATAATGATGTCTTAAACTATGGAGAAGGAGAACTTGAAGTGACTGGGATCACTGCTGCAAGTTTCCAAACCGATAAAAACGACTTGAAGTCGCTAAACAGTACTATACAGTTTGAATAACGGAACAGTGAGCTGGAAATCTTCCAAGCAAAATACTATTACAGAATAAACAACAAATGCGGGTTATTGTTACAGCTGAGGCAGCAATAGAAGCCATCTGGGTCATTAACAAATCTAATTAGATTAGATGTAGTTCTGTTAGTAGCTGAACTAGGCTACAGCGCAGACTAAAGAATTAATGGTCTCATCAACGATCCAGATATATACTTCGACTATTCATCTGATTCATTCAGATCATACATCATGGCGATGTGATGATCGAATAAATTACATCAGACGATAATCATACAAATCCGCTGACGAAAGCCTTTCCTCAGCAGTTTGAGCGAACAGTACATAGTTCAGGTGTAAGACACTCGAGTGACTGGCTATAGGCCAAGTGGGAGATTGTTGGACAGTTATGACCCATAGCGTCACTATTTGGACAGATCATGGTGTTGTTGTACAAATTAACTATGTGACAAAGAGATTGCACTCTTATCATTTGTGATTAGATCACCTAGATATATAAATGATAGGAAGTCCATATGATTAGTTCCTGGATTGAGATGATATGAGACATTATCAGTCCTCGAAGGATTAATCATTAAATATCCCTAGTCGTAGTATTATCGAGTCTGGACATCGATAATGCGGAATAGACTAGTATTACACTTGTACGTGTTATGTGAGATCATAACGGCATAGTTCTCATATATTTGGGTATATGATACTCATGCAAGTGTAATAGGAGGTTGTGTTTTACCGATGGTACGAAAAACAGCTTCGCTCTCGATAGACCCCTCAGAATTCCATTGGTAGTATGACTATGTGTCTATGGAAGTCCGAAATCAGGGTAGGTGTATTTGGTCTTAACCTGAGACTTGCACCGCTAATACTTGCGACAATCGGTATGGTTTAGTTTTGGTCGTCCAGGGCTTTAACCGGTTCTGTGTACGCCTCTGCTAGGTATATTGAGAATCGTAGTGTATTGGGTGTGATGTCAAGACGGAATTATCACTCCAGTCATAGTGGAGATGATGTCACGTAGGATACGGTACTAGTGCTCTTAAGTACTGCAGTCATCAGGATATTATGACTAGGTCATGTATATCCGATTATAGAGACTAGTTACCAGACATCCGACATGTGCTTCGTACGGGGCAGACACAGTTCCAGTCCCAGGCCTAGCACGTGACATTCGATACTGGATCGACATATGCAATACTACGTATACTACGCCTGACATAGATTTTATATTCCAGTAAGAATATTTCTGGAGAATTGGGTAGGCACGGTCCTTTGCTAGAAGCCAACCATGTCTTGTAAATCGATAAGCACGTGGTACGAGGTACACACATATTCGGATAATCCGATGACCGTATTTACTGCCAACATATCCAGGGATCTCTTGGGTCGCTTCCCAAAGTTTCACCGATGACAGTTGATTTAAATTAGAATTAATCTGGGATTAATTAAAATAGAGAAAATTAATCTGGGATTAATTAAAATAGAGAAAATTAATCTGGGATTAAATGTTTTCTGAAGAGATAGATCGCGATTAATTTGGAATTAATCGGTAAAATAAATTTAATAGTTAAATTTGATTTTTCTATTTAATTTATTCGTATGGGCAAAAATTAATATATCAGATATATTAATATGAATTGGATTTCATTACAAAATTAAAGTTAGACTTTAATGCGAACGAACGAATTAATTTAGAATTAATTCGTAGACGACGTTCGTAATATATTTGCGAGGCATCGTTATTTAATTAAATAAGATTCAATTATTTGGCGATTAAAGTTCGTTTAATCGAATTAAACGGGAACCGAACCGCGGCAAATGTTCGTAGAGACATTTGAATTTTGAATTCAAATGTGGGGCCCACTTCACATGTGGTAGTTGGGAGGGTAGTTGGCATTTATGCCAAGCCACCCACCATCCAACTACCTTGGAATGGTTTTGGCAAAACCATTTACCCAACCACATTGTTTAGGTGAAAAAGGTAAATTACCTTTTACCAAAACCCTTCACTCTCTCTCATTTGTGCAGGAATCACACAAAACACACTTGGAACAAATATGAAACCCTAAAAACCTCTAGAATGGGCGTGAACTTGTAGCTCATCTCTTTTTAATTTTGTGGCAAAATCAAGTTAGCTAGCACTTAAACAAATCAACCAATGTGATAGGGAAACTAACTCAAGGGTTGGAATCATCACTTAAAGCTTGGATCTTGGAGATCTCTTCTCAAATTTTAAAAGCTGAAATCTGTTCATTGTAAGTATATTCCGCAACTTATAATGATTTTGTCATATGTTTTCATGTTTATTAGATCTTTGGCATGTTCTAGGAACACTAACACAAGGCTTAGTTGATTCAGATGAAAAAGGTTAGGTAATACATTGGATGTATTGGCATATATAAGATATATATTTCGGACTTGGACGTCCCCCTACCGTATCTAGGAATTGGATTGGATCCAATCGATCTTAGAGATCTACCTAGTTAATTATCGTACAATTTTTTGGCCAAAGTCAAGATTGTGTGATATTTAACGTGATCCTAGCCCACTAGGAAACACGGTTTCCCGAGTACTCGACAGAGGGTTAGAGGCTCGCCGAAAAATAGTGGTAGGCAAGAATTGAATTTGCAATATTCGTTTAATTACTTGCCATACGCGCTCAAAACAAATATCATTCGTCAAAATAACTAAATGTTAGTTGGACTAATAGTTAAATTGTTGTTTTAATAAATAGTTGGACTATATTTAAACTATTCATTTATAGTTGATTTTATAATTGGATTATAGTAATCAATATAATTGATTTGAATCTATTAAATTATAATTGATTAAATAGTTGGACTATTGTAATCATTATAATAAATAGTACTAAATCGTTGATTAAATAGTTGGACTATTAAAATAAAGATAAAATTGAAAGATTGAGGTTTAATACATAATCCTAGGGAAAATGTATTTAAATGGTTTAATTTTCAAATTGGGAATAAATTTCAGGATGGTCTTGGAAAATAATAAGTTACTTTATTTGATAAAATAACATATTTTGCCTAAGCCCGAAGTTAAGCAAATAGTAGAGCATAATCTTGGAAGATTTATGTAATGATAACTTAAGTGCTTAATCCATTAAGCTTGTCGCAGTAGACTCCTTAATTTCTGAATCAGAACTAAGGATTAGATCCTTAAAAGTATGATGAAATTGAAGGATATTCATAAATCTATGTTTAGATTTTAGAAGTACTAAAATTGCAATAATAACTATTTGAGGGTTAATGACTATTCTCAAGGAGATAAAGTCAAAGTTTGCAATTAGGCAAGTAGCGCAAGGCGCACCTTACTTCGATATTCTAGAAGGCCAAAGGCTTTTGGAGTGTTGAAACTGGCAAAGGCAAAATCATTATAATCTTCTGGGAAGATAAATGACAAATCCCAAAATGTCTGCCTAAATGTGGCAAACGGGATCGCGGAAGCGTGACTGCCTTTTGAACAAAGCAGACATGAAGGAACAGAAGAACGATCAAGACTCTGACTTCAAATATGTTTGTCAAAATTATGTTCACAACTAGTTTTAAAATTGGATTTTAAATACTTAGTGTGGTACATAAATATATATTGATGTTCATAATCTATTTTGAACAGGATACTGACTTCAATAGAGATTTATCTGCGAACTGGAAACGGGATGAAAATCGCTGTTTAACCGTAGATACCTAAGTTTAGGAACTACCTTCGGGTGTGTACCTAATTTGGGAAACTGTTATAATGTAACTAGTTTGACTAGAAACATTATCTACATATCAGTGTTTAACCCGCTGCGGGTGAACCTTTATATTCTAGAACACTAAAGTGTTTCATAATATAAATATGATATAGAGATAAACACATTAGATGTGAATAACATCATTTATATTTTGAATATAAATAAATCTCAAATATATATAATATGACAAATAAATAGCACAAACTGATTTGATCAGAAGAAACTATATTGTGGCACTGTTATCTGGGACACAGTTAAACAAGACTCGTATATCCACACTTTCCAATAGTGGGTACTAAGACTGATTTGATTCCAATCAAATAAAGTCTACGAATATAGTTTATTGGCCAAAGTGCCTAAAACACTATTTACTTGGTAAAAGTGTAAATGTCAAAGACATGTTAGCCCTAGTTCATAGTGAAGCAAGTGGGCCCATGTCTAGCTAGGCTAGATGTGGATATGAATATTTTGTGCTCTTTACGGATGTGGCATCGCGTTATGGTTATGTGTTTCTTTTGAAACACAAATCAAAAACTTTAAAGTTTCGACACGAAAAAGACAAACAGACAGGCTATAGTATTATACCGTCACGGTAAGACCGTAATGGAAAATACTTAAGCAATAAGTTTCTAATATACTTGAAAGAGTATAGTATTCTTTCAAATGAGGACTCCTCCCGGAACACGTCATTTTGACGGTGTGTCCGAACAGGATAAACCAAATTTTATTGGACATGATAAGGTTAATCATGAGTCGCTCTGAGCTACCATTTCCTTCAACGGATAAGCTTTAACAGTACAAGAACTTATTTTGAATAAGGTTCCATAAAAATCTGTTTGACAGAATTTCATATTAGATATGAACGGGAAAGAAACCGGGTATCTCATTCCTGATCATTTGGGTATGCTAGGCATATGTTTGGATGATACCAAACTAGAACCCAAATTGGATAAGTGCCAATTGTAGGTTATCCTAGGGATACCAAAGTATTGTACTTATACAACTCACATGAGAACAATTAGATTGTTGCTCACCATGCGGTTTTCCTAAGAGGAATACCGATATGCAGTGGTAAGTGGGAGGATAGTAAAACTCGATGAAAATCGGAGTAACACTATTCTAAGCACCGAGTCCTAATGGAACACAGATAGTTCAACTAGGATGAAACTAAACCAATAATATTCGAATACACAAGAACCACGTATGTGAGAGAGAGTCAGAAAACAACCTGGGGTATGGGTTTCTGATCTCACCTCATAAAGATGTTTATCTTATTGAGGTATACCAAATGACTACGTATGAGGAAGTGATACAGGGTATCGACTCCCTATCATGGCAAAGTGCCATATAATCCAAAATGGATCCATGTATATCAACTATGTTTGGATACTAGTTGATGTACCACAAGGCATTGTGCCTACATGTACTATATAAGTCTTCAAGGAAGACATACATGGATGGCAACATACCAACGTAAAAAGCTAGGCTTTTAGTAGAAAGGTATCGTTATCAACATGGTATTGACTACGATTCAACCTTTTACCTGTTGCCACGGTATATCCATTTGGATAATGCTTGCTAAAGCTGCATGTTTCATTTATGAAATATGTCAGCTTAACGGGAAAATCGCTTTCCTGAAAACGAAACCTTTTGGAGGATGTTTACAACATCTTGTCGGTTTTGTAGTACCAAAACTAGCAAACAAGGTTTGCAAGTTATTCGATCCATGTTTGGATTGAAGCAAACATTAGGTTCTTGGAATTATCGTTTTGATATAATCATAATTGTTTATGATTTAATTGAAAACAAAATGATTCTTGTGTAAATAAGAGGGTTAGTGGGAGCGCACTGATAGTGGCTGTCCTATAAATAATGATAATACATCATTTCTTGGAAATGATATTCCCATAAAATAACTATTGACGAAAGCTTGGCTTTCGATAAAACTCTCCGAGAATTCGTACATTGAAAAATGTATGTTACCTGGTGTCTCATACGCTTTGAGCATATGGATTCACAAACAGGCCAATCCGAGTGATAGTCATTGGATTGAAGTTAAAAACATACTTAGTATCTTAGAGATCTAAGAATGTTGTCTTATACTATGGAGATGGAGAACTTGAAGGGACTGGGATCACTGTAGTAAGTTTCCTAACTGATAAAAACGACTATAAGTCACAAACGGTACTACAAAGTTTGAATAACGGAATAGTGAGCTGGAAATCTTCCAAGCAAGATATTGTTACCGTATAAATAACAAATGCGGGTTATTGCTGCAGCTGAGGCGGCAATATAAGCCATTTTGGTCGATAACAAATCTAATTAGATTAGATATAGTTCTGTTAGCAGCTGAGCTAGGCATCAGCACAGGCTAAAGAATTAATGGTCTCATCAACGATCCAGATATATACTTCGATATTCATTTGATTCGTACGGATCATACATCGTGGTGATGTGATGATCGTATAAATAGCATCAGATGATAGTCTTGCAAATCCGCTGACGAAAGCATTTCTCAGCAGTTTGAGCCAACCGTACATAATTCGAGTGTAAGACAGTTGAGTGACTGGCTATAGGCCTAGTGGGAGATTGTTGGACAATTATGACCCATAGAGTCACTATTTGTACAGATCATGGTGTTGTTGTACAAATTAACTATGTGACAAATGAGATTGCTCTCTTATCATTTGTGATTAGATCACCTAGATGTATAAATGATAAGAGGTCCCTATGATTTGTTCATGGATGGAGAATGATATGAGACAATATCAGTCCACGAAGGATAAATCATTAAATATCCCTAGTCAGAGTATTATCGAGATTGGACATCGATAAATATGTAAAAGACTAGTATTACACTTGTGCGAGTTGTGAGGGCACAACGGCATAGTTCTAATATATTTCAGTATAGGATACTCATGCAAGTGTAATATGAGGTTGTGTTTTACCGATGGTACGGGAAACAGCTTCGCTCTGGATAGACCCCCTCAGAATTCCATTAGTAGTATGACTATGTGTCTATGGAAGTCCGAAATCAGGGTAGGTGTATTTGGTCTTAACCTGAGACTTGCACCGCTAATACTTGCGATAATCAATATACTTTGCTTGAGGTCGTCCAGGGCTTTAACAGGTTCTGTGTACGCCAATACTGGGTATACTGAGAATCGTAGTGTGTTGGGTGTGATGTCAAGACGGAAGTGTCACTCCAGTCATATGGAGATTATGGTCACGTAGGATACGGGACTGGTTCTCTTAAATGCTGCAGCTATCGGGATAAAATGATAAGGTCATGTTTATCCGATTATAGAGACTAGTCACCAGACATCCGACATGTGCTTCGTACGGAGCAGACACAATTCCAGCCCAGTCCTAGCACGTGATCATCCGATACTGGACAGAAATACGCAATACTACGATATACTACGCTTGATACAGATCCTTTATTCCTGTAAGGATATTTCTGGAAAATTGGGTAGGCATAGTGCTTTGCTATAGGCCACATTGTCTTGTAAATCGGTATAAACATAGTACGAGGTACTTACATGTTCGGATAGTCCGACGACCGAATTTACTGCCAACATATCAGGGGATCTCATGGGTCGCTTCCCAAAGATTCACCGATGACGTATAACTCACACTCTAAATTAATCTAGGATTAATTAGAAGAGAGAGAAAATTAATCTGGGAATATTAACTTAAATATTTTATCTGGGATAAAATATCATTTAAAAGAGAGATAACGATTAATTTGGAATTAATCGATTAATTAATATATTCGATATATTAAACGAAATTGGATTTCGACGCGGAATTAAAATTAGATTTTAATTCGGGCGAACGAGTTAATTTAGAATTAATTCGTTAGCGACGTGAATAGTGACTTCGCTAGGCATAATCATTAATTACGACGCAACGGAAAATTCATTATTTGGAATTAGCGAACACGAGCCCGGATTTTTACGAGTGCATTCGCATTTCAAACTCGAGTGCGGCATATCAAATCAAGCGTCAATCACTAGTCGCATCAAGCGTCAAATCACGTCACTTTGAGTGATGTGACATGACACTGTTGGAGTTTAATCAAGTCCACAAGATCACAAACAATGCATAAAACACATATGAACACATCAAAGGAGGTGGCGGAATCAACTCACATTGAATTCGGTTTTGATGTTTGAAGAACAAGGTGCGATTTTTGCTCCTCCTAGGTGCTCGGTTTTGCCTCCAAAAACAGCAGGGGCTGCTCGGTTTTGATCTTCTTTACATCTCCAAAAATCGGCCATGAGTGGTCTCCATGGAAGCTCAAAGCTTCAAGCTCCAAAATAAATCCAAGCACATGAATTCGTTTCTCTATCACCTAAGTATGCTCAAGGTGTGCTAGCACTGATTTTTGCCACAAAATCATTATCTTGCTTCTCCATTTTCGGCAGAAAACAGAACAAGAAGGAGAGAAAAAACGGTCCAAGACCGAAGAGAATAGAAGGTTTTGGCTCCATTTTGTGTGAAAACCGTGAAGTCCAAGCAATCAGAGAGTCACGTGAATGTAGTCTAAAATTAGGCCAAAAAACGTGAACAACCAAAACCAATGAGTCACGTGAATGGTCTCTAAATTAGGCCAAAAAACCGTGAACAATATAGGTCCAAGAGAGAGAGAATGATTTTATATATACATATTCTTTATTCCATTTACCAAGTAAATGAATAAAATATATATACAAGTCCTATCAACTTTCAAACAATCACCTTTCTATATTCACATCATGTCACTTTAATAAAGTGACAACATGTCATATCACATCACTCAAAGTGACAATTGATTTGACGCATGATGTGACAAACGATTTGACGCTTGATGTGACTCGCGTGCCGCGCTCGAATTCGAAATGCGAATGCGCTCGCAATCACTCTCGGGCTCGGGTTCGCTAATTCCAAATTAACGAATTTTCCGTCGCGTCGTAATTAAGTGATTACGCCTAGCGAATTCACTATTCACGTCGCTAACGAATTAATTCTAAATTAATTCGTTCGCCCGAATTAAAATCTAATTTTAATTCCGCGTCGAAATCCAATTTCGATTAATATATCGAATATATTAATTTTATCGATTAATTCCAAATTAATCGTTCTCTCTCTTAATTAATATTTTATCCCAGATAAAATATCTCCGCAATTAATCCCAGATTAATTTTCTCTCTCATCGAATTAATCCCAGATTAATTCTATCTCTCTCTTCTAATTAATCCCAGATTAATCAAAGTGCGAGTCATACGTCATCGGTGAATCTTCAGGAAGCGACCCATGAGATCTCCGGATATGTTGGCAGTAAATACGATCGTCGGACTGTCCGAACACGTAAGTACCTCGTACTACGTTTATATCGATTTACAAGACAAGGTTGGCTTCTAGCAAAGCGCCATGCCTACCCAATTCTCCAGAAATATTCTTACAGGAATATATAGATCTGTATCAAGCGTAGTATACCGTAGTATTGTGTATATCGGTCCAGTATCGGATAATCACGTGCTAGGGCTGGGGCTGGATAAGTGTCTGCCCCGTCCGAAACACATGTCGGATGTCTGGTAACATAGTCTCTATAATCGGATATACATGACCTGGTCACAATATCCCGATTGGTTGCGCAACACTCAAGAGCACTAGTACCGTATCCTGCGTGACATCATCTCCAAATGACTGAAGTGACACTTCCATCTTGACATCACACCCAATACACTACGACTCTCTGATAAACCCAGAAGTGGTGTACACAGAACCGGTTAAAGCCCCCTACCACCAAGACCAAAGTTTATCGATTATCGTAAGTATTAGCGATGCAAGTCTCAGGTTAAGACTATACACACCTACCTCGATTTCGGCCTCCCATAGACACATAGTCATAATACCAATGGGATTCCGAGGGGTCTATCCAGAGCGAAGCTGTTTCCCGTACCATCGGTGAAACACGACCTCCTATCGCACTTGCATAAGTATCCAATACTTATATATATGAGAACTATGCCGTTGTGCCCTCACAAACGCGCACAAGTGCAATACTAGCCTATTCCGCATTATCGATGTCCAGTCTCGATAATACTACGGCTAGGGATATTTAATGATTAAACCTTCGGGGACTGATACTGTCTCATATCATTCTCAGTCCAGGTACTAATCATAGGGACCTCTCTTCATTTATATATCTATGGTGATCTAATCACAAATGATGAGAGTGCAATTTCCTTGTCACATAGTTAATTTGCTACAACAACACAATGATCTGTGCAAATAGTGACGCTATGGGTCATTTTGTCCAACAATCTCCCACTTGGCACATAGCCAGTCACTCAAGTGTCCCACACCTGAACTATGTACGGTTCGCTCAAATTGCTGAGGAAAGGTTTTCGTCAGCGGATTTGTTTGTTTATCGTTTGACGCGATTTACACGATCATCACATCGCCACGATGTATGATCCGAACGAATCAGATGATATAGAAGTATATATCTGGATCGTCGATGAGACCTTTAATTCTTTAGCCTGTGCTGACGCCTAGCTCAGCTGCTAACAGAACTATATCTAATCTAATTAGATTTATTATCGATCCAAATGGCTTCTATTGCTGCCTCAGCTGCAGCAATAATCCGCATTTGTTGTTAATAATTCGCAACAGTTATCTTGCTCGGAAGATTTCCAGCTTACTGTCCCAGTGTTCAATCTTTATAGTACCGCAGTATTTACCGGTTTGGAAACTTGCAGCAGTGATCCCAGTCACTTCAAGTTCTCCATCTCCATAGTTTAAGACAACATCTTTAGTTCTCTCAGATACTAACAGATGTTCTTAATCTTCAATCCAGTGACTATCACTTGGATTGACCCGATTGTGACTCCATATGCTCAAAGCGTATGAGACACCAATACAAGTACATTTTAAATGTACAATTCTCAGAGAGTGTTACCAACTCCAAATCTAGCCCAGTAGATCTTTATTCCTTGAATAAAGGTTGTTACTCCCCAGAATTCTACGGAGAATTTCTTATGAAAGCCAAGCTTTCACCGATTGTTTTATGGGAATTTCATTGTCAGTGCCCTCTCCCACTAACCTCCTTATATACACAAGAATTATTTCGTTTTGAGTCAAATCATAAACTATTATGATTATTTCAAAACGTCAGTTCCAAGAACCCTATGCTTGCTTCAATCCAAACATGGATTGAATAATCCGCAAACCTTGTTTGTCGGTTATACAAAATCGTCAGAATGTTGTAAACATTCTCCAAAAGGTTTCCTTTTCAGGAAAGCGATTTTGATTTATAACTGACATATTTCACAAATGAAATATACAGTTATCAACAAGCATCTTCAAAATGGATTTACCATGGCAACAGGTAAAAGGTTGAACCGTTATTAACACAATGTTGATAACGATACCTTTCCGTCAAAAGCCCAGCTTTGTACGTTGGTATGTTGCCACCATGTATGTCTTCCTTGAAGACGTTTAATGTACCATAGGCACAATGCCTCGTGGTACAACAACTAGTATCCAAAATAGTTGTTAAACATGGAATCCATTTTCGATTCATGGCACTTTGCCATAATAGGGAGTCGATACCTTGTATCACTACCTCATACATAATCAGTTGGTGTACCTTAAAAGATTAAGATCTTTATGAGGTGAGATCAGAAACCCATACCCCAGGTTGTTTTCTGACTCTCTCTGATCTACGCGGTTTCTTGTGTTTTTGAAGATTAATGGTATAGTTTCATCATAGATGAACTATTTGTGTTCCATTATGGACTTCGTGCCTTGAATAGTATTACTCCGATTTTCATCGAGTATCACTATCCTCCCACTGACCACTGCATATCGGTATTCCTCTCAGGAAAACCGCATGGTGAGCAACAATCACATTGTTCTCATGTGGGATTTATAAGTACTATACTTATGGTTTCCCTTAGGATAACCTATATTGGCACTAATCCAATTTGGGTTCTTAGTTTGGTATCATCCAAACTTTATGCCTGGCATACCCAAATTATCAGGAATGAGAAACCTCGTTTCTTTCCTGTTCACATCCTATATGATATCTGTCAAACAGATTAATATGGAACCTTATTCTAAATAAGTTTTGCACTGTTAATACATATCCTGTTTGAAGGAAATGATAGCTCAGAGCGACTCGTGATAAACCTTATCATGTCCAACAAAATTCGGTTTTTGTTCGGACACACCGTCTAACTGACATGTCTCGTTTAATTGTGTCCTAGACAACAATACCATAAATAAGTCTCTATTGATCAAATCAATTTGAGCTATTTATTTGTCATTTATATGTTTGAGATTTTTATTTATATTCAAAATATAAATTATGTTATTTACATCTAATGTATTTATCTCAGTATCATCTTTATATAATAAAACACTCAGTGTTCTATAATATAAAGGTTTTATCCGCAACGGATTAAACACTGATAAAGAGATAATGTCTCTAGTCAAACTAGTTACATTATAACAGTTCCTAATTTAAGTACACACCCCAGGTTAGTTCCTAAACTTAGGTATCTACGGTCGAAACAGCGACTTTCGTCCCGTTTCCGATTCGCAGAGGAATCTCAGCTTGAAGTCAGTATCCTGCTCAAAGCAGATTCTGAATATCAATACATATATATTATGTACCACACTAAGTATTTAAAATCTAATTTCAATACTAGCTGTGAACATAACTAAGACAAATATTTTTAAAGTTAGAGCCTCGCCCTTTCTTTAATTCCTTCGTGTCTTCCATATCCAAATGGTAGTCACTTTGGGATATGTCAATTATCCTTTTCAATATTTTAGGAACCTTAGGCCAAGCCTTGGGTTTTGGAATATCGAAACGATGTGCACCTCGTGCAACATGCCCAATTGCAAACTTTGACTTTTCTCCACTAGAATAGTCAATTAATTCTCCAAGAATTATTAATTGCAATTTTAATACTTTTAAATCTAAAGATAGATTTATTATAAGTATATTAATTAAGCATTAAAGTCATCATCACATAAATCTTCCAAAGATTTTATGCTCTACTATTTGCTTAATTTTGGGCTTAAGGTATAATAAGTTATTTTATCAAATAAAGTAACCTATTATTTATTCCCAATTTGAAAATTAAATCATTTAAAATATTTTAATCCTAGATTATATTTTAAATATTCAACTTTTCAATTTTATCTTGATTACAATAGTCCAACTATTTAATCAACGATTAGTGGTACTTTATATATTATAATGATTATAATAGTCCAACTATATAATCAAATATAATCCAAATTAATTAACCTCAATTACATTGATTACTATAATCCAATTATAAAATCAACTGTAAACTGAAATTAATTAATTCAAATATATTGATTAATATAATCCAATTATATATAATCAAGTATAATACAGTCCAACTGTTTATTAAAACAACAATTTAAATATTAGTCTAACTAACATTTAATTAATATGACGATAAAATAAAATGAGCGTGTTTAGCGAGTATTCGAACGAATGTTGCAAATTCAATACTTGCCTCCCACTATTTTTCGTCGAGCCTCTAACCCTCTGTCGAGTACTCGGGAAACCGTGTTTCCTAGTGGGCTAGGATCCCGTTAAATATCACACAATCTTGACTTTGGCCAACAAATTGTATGATAATTAACTAGGTAGATCTCGAAGATCAATTGGATCTTATCCAACTCCTAGATCCAGTAGGTGGACATCCAAGTCCGAAACATATATCTTATATATGCCTATACATCGAATGTATACCCTAACCTATTTCCTCTGAATCAACTAGGCCTTGGCTTTGGCACAACAAACCTAGTGATCCCAGTCAAGCGCGGACCCATTGACATGGAAGCTTCGTAATCAATGTCAATGGACAAGAAGTGGTCTTGACTTTGGCCAACAAACCACAACTTGGACACGACACCGATATGGAACAAAGCCTCGTGATTAAAACACATCTTTGATGGACAAGGCTTGACTTTGGCCAACAACCCCTGCCAATCTCGGATCTTGAGTAAGAATCACTCAATGGAAGGAAAAACGCATGATATTTAACGAGGGTTTTTCGCGTGCAAATTGGCTACCAATTTAATTATCTTTGTTAAGGTCTCATCATCATACACCCTTAAGCATGCATTCTAAACACATAATAAAGCGAGTATGAAATAAAATAATAATGATATGCGGATGGATATTTTACATTGATCCTAGATCAAATCTCTCACTTTCTCTCTCCCGCTAGCACTTGTATTACTTCTACCCGTTACACTACACTTCTAAAGAAACCTCTTTTACATGGAGGGGAATAGGTGAGAAGAGAATACAAAGAAATAGGAGATAAGGCTGGACACGCAGGTCCAATTTAATAAATCAAATTTATTACAATTTCCAAAATCGCCCAACCCGACTAATATCCATCCGATATACATTATTCAAACATCACAACCATGTATTCATACAAGCATGTTATCAATCAATCAATCAAATTAATTAATCTTGATTATTAGTGATCATCCAATGTTCAAACAAAGATTTGATTTTGTTCGAGTCAAACTCGTATTGCAAACACGTACTCAAAGTACAATTTCTACGAATTAAATTAATTACATAATTAAATCCAATTTAATACGTATTTAATTCTAATTCATTATTTAATTCCAAATTAAATATTACACTTTTATTAACGAACCTTTACGACTTAAATTCCAAATTTAATCGCAACGGGTCTCAAAGCCCGATTAACATCTAATGTTTTATTTAATTAAAGTCCAATGGGCTTTTAATTAATTTCTACAGGCGTGGACTTTTGGTCAACTCGGGTCAAACCGAACAACCAAAATCCAATCCGGGAGTTACCCCATAAGCCTTTAAATTAATTTTGGCCCATTAGGCCCAATTAAATAATTAAGGTCCATTAAGTCATAATTGGACCTTTTGGATTCGGTTTTGGGCCTAATTGGATCCAACCAATTTTGCCTAAACCCAACTTTGTTACAACAAAGCCCAAAAGCCCAATTACAACCTAACAAGCCCAATTTCCAAAATCAAGCCCAAATTAATTAACTTATAAAATTCCAAATTTCACAATTAATTAACCTAAGTGTAATACACAATCAATTACCCAATTAACATTTCTAAAATATCAATTAGCCTAATTAATCATGCACTTTAACAACCAAATAGTGTCCAACACAATTCAATTAAAATCAAACCCAATTAACATGCTTTCAAGTCTCGGCAATTAGGGGTTTTTCAATTCGATTCGGTTTCAATCCAATTGAGTCCACAATCTTAATTTCCCAAATCAATTCAATTCATCCAATGAATTAAAACAACAAAATCACAAAGAATTTCATGTTCTTTAAAATCGGCCAAGCCACTTTAAAAGGGAAAAATGTTCCAAATCAAAATTCAATCCAATTGAACTTCAAAACAACATTAACCAATTGTTTTAAGTCATCCAATGATCAAACAAAACAAAATTACCAAGACATTAGGTTCTTCCAATTTTCGGCCAAGCCTCCAATTTGGGGAAAAATGAATCCAATCCAATTTCATGAAATTGACCACACACAATCTCAATTAAACATGTTCTAAGCATACTTAAACATCCAATGCAATTAAAACATGCTTAAACACATTTTACCCCATTTCAAGTTTCATATCCAACCTAAGAATTGGGGAAAATTGATCTAATCCAATTTTCTTGAAATTGATCATGCACAACTTCAATTCAACCTCATTCAAGCATAATGCATCAAACAATTCAACCAAATCATGCCTAAATCGAGTTTACCCAAATTAAAGTTTTACCAAAATTTGCAAATTGGGGAAAATCAATCCAATGATTTTTTTGTCAAATTGATTACATATATCTCAAATTAGATCATATATAAGCATTCTTACACAATCAATTTGTCAGAATCAAGCCAAAATCAAAAAGCCCCAAATTTGCCAAGAACCCTAATTTCGGATTTCATGCATCAATGGCTCTAGATACCAATGTTGGAGTTTAATCAAGTCCACAAGATCACAACAATGCATAAAAATCACATATGAACACATCAAAGGAGGTGGCGGAATCAACTCACATTGAATTTCGGTTTTGATGTTTGAAGAACAAGGTGCGATTTTTGGCTCCCTCCAGGTGCTCGTTTTGGCTCAAAACACAGGGGCTGCTCGGTTTTCTTCTTTACATCTCCAAAAATCGGCCATGATGGTCTCCATTGAAGCTCAAAGCTTCAAGCTCCAAAAAAATCCAAGCACAGAATCGTTTCCCTATCACCTATGTATGCTCAAGGTGTGCTAGCACTTGATTTTTGCCACAAAATCATTATCTTGCTTCTCCATTTTCGGCAGAAAACAGAACAAGAAGGAGAAGAAAAACGGTCCAAGACCGAGAGAGAAGATAGAAGGTTTTGGCTCCATTTTGTGTGAAAACCGTGAAGTCCAAAGCAAATCAGAGAGTCAGGAAGTAGTCCAAAATTAGGCCAAAAAACGTGAACAACCAAAACCCAAGAGTCACGTGAATGGCTCTAAATTAGGCCAAAAAACGTGAACAATGATAGGTCCAAGAGAGAGAGATGATTTATATATACATATATCTTTATTCCATTTACCAAGTAATGAATAAAATATTATATACAAGTCCTATCAACTTTCAACAATCACCTTTCTATATTCACATCATGTCACTTTAATAAAGTGACAACATGTCATATCACATCACTCAAAGTGACAATTGATTTGACGCATGATGTGACAAACGATTTGACGCTTGATGTGACTCGCGTGCCGCGCTCGAATTCGAAATGCGAATGCGCTCGCAATCACTCTCGGGCTCGGGTTCGCTAATTCCAAATTAACGAATTTTCCGTCGCGTCGTAATTAAATGATTACGCCTAGCGAATTCACTATTCACGTCGCTAACGAATTAATTCTAAATTAATTCGTTCGCCCGAATTAAAATCTAATTTTAATTCCGCGTCGAAATCCAATTTCGATTAATATATCGAATATATTAATTTTATCGATTAATTCCAAATTAATCGTTCTCTCTCTTTAATTAATATTTTATCCCAGATAAAATATCTCCGCAATTAATCCCAGATTAATTTTCTCTCTCATCGAATTAATCCCAGATTAATTCTATCTCTCTCTTCTAATTAATCCCAGATTAATCAAAGTGCGAGTCATACGTCATCGGTGAATCTTCAGGAAGCGACCCATGAGATCTCCGGATATGTTGGCAGTAAATACGATCGTCGGACTGTCCGAACACGTAAGTACCTCGTACTACGTTTATATCGATTTACAAGACAAGGTTGGCTTCTAGCAAAGCGCCATGCCTACCCAATTCTCCAGAAATATTCTTACAGGAATATATAGATCTGTATCAAGCGTAGTATACCGTAGTATTGTGTATATCGGCCCAGTATCGGATAATCACGTGCTAGGGCTGGGGCTGGATAAGTGTCTGCCCCGTCCGAAACACATGTCGGATGTCTGGTAACATAGTCTCTATAATCGGATATACATGACCTGGTCACAATATCCCGATTGGTTGCGCAACACTCAAGAGCACTAGTACCGTATCCTGCGTGACATCATCTCCAAATGACTGAAGTGACACTTCCATCTTGACATCACACCCAATACACTACGACTCTCTGATAAACCCAGAAGTGGTGTACACAGAACCGGTTAAAGCCCCCTACCACCAAGACCAAAGTTTATCGATTATCGTAAGTATTAGCGATGCAAGTCTCAGGTTAAGACTATACACACCTACCTCGATTTCGGCCTCCCATAGACACATAGTCATAATACCAATGGGATTCCGAGGGGTCTATCCAGAGCGAAGCTGTTTCCCGTACCATCGGTGAAACACGACCTCCTATCGCACTTGCATAAGTATCCAATACTTATATATATGAGAACTATGCCGTTGTGCCCTCACAAACGCGCACAAGTGCAATACTAGCCTATTCCGCATTATCGATGTCCAGTCTCGATAATACTACGGCTAGGGATATTTAATGATTAAACCTTCGGGGACTGATACTGTCTCATATCATTCTCAGTCCAGGTACTAATCATAGGGACCTCTCTTCATTTATATATCTATGGTGATCTAATCACAAATGATGAGAGTGCAATTTCCTTGTCACATAGTTAATTTGCTACAACAACACAATGATCTGTGCAAATAGTGACGCTATGGGTCATTTTGTCCAACAACAACTTGTGGATTTAGTGATTGAGTTTGTTGGGGCTTTAATGGTTTACTTTTAAAAGCCAAATTCATTTCCAATGAATTTGAAATTCACTTTGGTGTTATAAGAATACCAAAGTTGGAAACCTCCAACATTCATTCTTCTCTCTTTCTCTCCACTCTTCACGCCCAAAAGGGCAAAAATCTTACTGTTTTTTTCTGTAAAATGTGGCATGAGGTAAGCTTGAGTGGGATTTTGTGGCAAAATATCAAGTGCTAGCACACTTACGAGACATGCGAGGTGATAGGAGTCTACCCTGAGCCGGGAACCATTCGAACGAGCTTGGAGCTTGACAGGACTCAAACGAAGGCCAAACCAGTGAGCCAACAGACCATTGCCGAACCAGTGAGGAGAAGATTTTTAAGTTCGTTGCCTCTACATCGCTCAACCGATCGATGTAGTATTCCGCAACTTCTTCGATGTGTATTTGCACTTTATTCATGCTTATAATTGATCTTGGGACTTAATAGAAACAACACATGACACTTGGAATCTTCACTGTATGAACAGAATTGCATACAACTCCTTCAAGTGAAATATGATGGTTTGAGCATCCATATCTTAGTGAGCTTTCTGAAGTTCGTCCCATATAAGCCAAGCATTATGCAAACTGCTTGCTCATCATAATCGACTTGTTTCTTCCAAGCATCAAATTATTTGTGGTCAGCATCTTCTGTGGGTTCAGAGGGAAATGGTCTTTCAAGAACAAGAAAATCTTTTCTTGTCGTAAGACAATTTTAAGGTTTCTAAACAGTCATTGTAGTTATCCCCTTTGAGCTTGTTGTAGACATTGTATTTTTACACATTAGCCCAATGATGAGTCTCGTATGGAGGCAACTACTTCTTTAGTCATGAAAGTCACGGGAAACGGACGTTGGAAGGGTAAAGTTGGAAAATAGAATTTTCGATGGATTTAATCTCGTTGTTTTTGCTTCGGTTGCTTGTTATACCTCTGTTTCTAAGCTCACCTTAGGCCCAAAACTCCCATAGACCACATACCTAACCCAAACCAAGCCCAAATACCCAAAGTCAACCCAAGTCAAACCCAGTCAAACCAACCTATGCCCATTGGCCATGATTCACGCCCATTGCCCTTTATTTAGGTAATTGCACATTAATCACATGTTTAAATCTTGTTAAATCCTTACCTAAATAAAAGAAATCAAATAAAGTCATTACCAAATCAAATCCAATCCCAAATCCTAATTAGGAGATGCATTCCTTATTAGAAATCAATTAGGAGATTCCTTCCTAATCTAATTAGGAAAGTCTTCTCTCTTTGCATATAAAAAGAGGCCTTCACCCCCCATTAAAACCTAGCCCATACATCTCTCTCACACGCCTAAAGCACTCTCTTAAGCCTCCATTACACACGCCAAGCATCCCCCTGAAGCCTCCATTGCCGCACCTTCAAGATCCAATAGCCTCCATTGCCGCACCTTCCCTACATCATCACACCCTTCACGCCCAAGCCCTGAACTTAACCCTCCATTGCCGAGTTCCAGCCCCCATTTACTGCCCTAAAACACCCTCAAATAAACCTTATTCACAGCCCTAAAGTCGCACTAAACACCCTCCAAACACAGCCCCATTCGCAGCCCCAAAACAGTCCCTGAAAACACCCCACTGCACCTGTGCACTGCCGCAGTTCACCTTCTGTTCTGGTCAGTTTTTGTTGCGTCCTTAGCCCACAAAACAGTCCTAAAATCACCTAACACCATCCCCAAAACCTCCATAAAGTTTCCCTAAAAAATCCTCACAAACGCACCTCCCTAAGCCTTCAAAATCACCCAAAACAGTACGCTAAACCATCAAGACAGTGACCTGAAACGTAGCAGCGAAATAGCAGCGAAACGGACTTGAAACAGCAGCCGAACAGCAAAACAGCGAGAAAGACGTTGAGTTGGTGAACTAAAAGAGTAGCGGATCTTTCACCCTTCCAACGGACGTGTAACGCCCTTTTTTAGACGACAAAAGAGGTTAGAGCCTGAGGGCAACCTTTCTACTTATCTTCTTTATTGTTGTTTTATTTATTTTGATATATAATTGTGCATGAGTTCGTTTCAAGCATGATGTGATGGTGTGCGGGATGAGCGGGTGTTTTGCCCTTTTGTCGTGATATCGGATGGAAACCCGGACGTAAATTCCATAGCCGATTCTGAATGGACGGTAGTATGGTCTGCACTCGGGAAACAAAGCCACGTACCGCTTAAGATATACATATCTCGTCTCATCCTAACTTGTATTTGAGCATGTTATAGTCTTTAGGTTATTTGTTTATTATTTAAAGCATGGTTTAATTTAGTTTGTTATTTATTTGTTAAAGCATGTTTAGGTTGTTCATTATGCATGTTCTTAGTTTATGATGCGTTTGGGTAATGATGTATGCATGTGATTTAATAGTTCAATATGCTCGTTGTGTTACATTGCGTGGATTATTTGGATGAAAGCATGTTAGATCTAAGTACCCTTGAGCATGATTATTGAGTAGACTTGGTTAGTTCATTGCACAAATTATATCATCACAAGTGACATAAGTAAGGGACCATTCGAACCCAACGGTTTGAGGTCTTCCCTGCGCGGGGTGAGTGCGGCCTTAAATCTTTGTCCCGGTTCACACCGGGTGGCGACTCCATGTTATTTCGTACTTTCTCAACTAGGCCGCAGCCTAGAACAACGTCGCCCAGGTTCTGTTGTCTACAGTCTGGCGACTCCACTGGGGATATTTTGAATCGGCCCCGAAATCATGTCTTGTGATGTTTATGATTTGTGCTTTAGTTAATCGTTTCGATAGTGAGTTGAAAGGGGTTAATCAAAGGTTTTGTTGGAGCTAGGTGATGGTTGGGGTCTTCCTCCACTCACTACCTTTTCATAAGGAAAAGCTGTGAAGACACCGAGATAATCATTACTTGTAGCTCGTTGTGACAGACTAGTTTGGAGGACTCGTTGTTTATTCCTGACACCAAGCGATAGAGCCTAAGGGGCTTGGGTACTTAAGAGAGCCTCGCTCCACCCACCCTCTGGGGAATCTACAACGGGAAATCCATTCGACAGTTAGTCACACACCATAACTCGTTGGCACGTACCGTAGGTATAAAAAAGGTGCACTCACTTGGTCGCTTGAACCCTGAGTGGGGAGTCCTAGTTGTGGGTAATCCTTCGTCAACGAGAGCCTTTGTCCACACTCTGTAAACCCACATGTGAACCATAGTTGTATGACCTAAAGGGGCCACCCTTTATGCTTTGATAACCCCATGCATATTGTGTCTCATACATCACATAATCTCATGCATACATGCATCATGTTAACCCTCATGTCTTAAAAGCCATCATAGATATCCGTTGGGTTAGGATAAAAGAAGACTTGTCAAGAAGAGTTTAGAAAACCTGGAAATCGGGAAAAGGAAACTGAGGAACAAAAATCTACAGCAAGGATAGAAAGACCATTGGGGGCCAAAAAAAAAAAAGAAAAAAAAAAGGAAATAGAGAAAAAAAAAAGAAGAAAAAAAAGAGAAAAAAAAAAGAAAATTTTTTTGTTTTTTTTTGTTTTTAGTCCTGATAGTTTAGACATAAGTCCAATGATGAAATCATTTGCATTAGGATGAAATCTTAGAAACGATAAACCCTTGATGTGTTTTATCTGATACTTTGAGTGATTGATCTATGTTAGACTCGTAAGCACTTCACTATAGGTTCTTAGCGGTGAAAACCTGAGTAGTTGGCAAGGTGACTAGTTGAAGAAATTGTAGGTCGGTGAATGACCGTTTGCTTAAGTGTCTATCTTGATTTGCTTACGTTATGATGTGTGGTATGGTTGAAAATGAAAGAAAAGTCTCTAAAGAAAAGAATTGAACCACCTATAACCGATAAGCTGAAGCTACCCATGGGCGAGTATTAGGACCACCATGAGGAGAAATGCTACCTTAAAGGGTAGGTGTGTTGAAAAAAAAGAGAAAGCAAAGAAACAAAGAAGTTCACCAATGACAAGAAAAAAAAAAAAGAGAGCTGAGACAAAAGAGAAAGAAAACCATACCATATTGAGCACAGAAAAGCAACTACAGAGCATAATTGAGACATCTAGGTTTGTGGTTTGACCCACCAATCCCGATTTTGAAACGAATCATTAATTAGCTTACCTAGGGATGAATCCGCAAAGGAACCTTTGCAACACAAAACACTTTGAGTCTGGCTTAGATCATTTATTCAAAACTTGGATTTGAGTTGCATTGAATGTTTTGAAGGTTCTATGGTTTCAATACTGAGCATTCTTTGAGGACAATGATATGTATAACTATGGGACTATTTCATAGCATGTGATATAGTATGATATGGAAAGCTCCACCATGTGGTTCATCTTGACCAAGTACAAACAGCGGAGAGCAGAAAGGTAAACCAAGACTGGGGGCGACCAGTCTCCCCACATCGCGAATAAGGGACATAACAGATATTGAGTCCATGAGACCAGAGAGAAGACTGACCAATCACCTGGAGAACTGACGGAAGACCTAACCCAGCGGAATAAAATTCATTCATGCATGCATGCATACACATACATATTTTTGCATTCTTTTTTTGTTTGTTTTGTTTTGTTATTCACAGGTCTCAAAAGAAGAAAAAAAGAAAGCGGCAAAGACAAGCCCACCAGAAACAAAAACACACATCAGCAGTTTTGGGAATGAATCCCAGGGTCGAGGCCCACCTTATCAGCAGTTTGGGGAATGAATCCCAGGGTCGATGCCCACATCGTCAGAGTTTCAGGAATGAATCCCACATCGCTAGAGTTTTGGTGTGAATCCAGGGAATGAATCCCAGGGCCGAGGCCCACGTCTTCAGAATTTGGAATGAATCCAGGGAATGAACCCCCAGGCCGAGGCCCACGTCATCAAATTTGGAATGAATCCAGGGAATGAATCCCAGGGCCGAGGCCCACGTCTTCAGCATTTGGAATGATCCCAGGACCGAGGCCATGTCGTCAGAATTTGGAATGAATCACAGGGTCGAGGCCCACATCAGCATCATAGTTTAGGGCGAGGCCCACATCAGCATCAGTTTGGGGCGAGGCCCGTATTAGCATCAGTATCAATCTTGCCGGGTATGGAACTCTGGGGGCGAGGCCCACAACTTTATCATTATCAGCCTTGTCGGGTATATGGCATCTGGGGGCGAGCCCACATTACATCAGTAGCAGTCTTGTCGGGTATGTCATTCTTGGGGCGAGGCCCACATTACAAACAATATCAGTCTTGCCAGGTATGGCATTCTGGGGGCGAGGCCCACATTACATCAGTATCAGCATTGCCGGGTATGGCATTCTGGGGGCGAGGCCCACATTACATCAGATCAGTTTCTGCCGGGTATGGCATTCTGGGGGCGAGGCCCACATTACATCAGATCAGTTTCTGCCGGTATGGCATTCTGGGGGCGAGGCCCCATTACATCAGATCAGTTTAGTCCGGGAATGGACACGCGAGAATGACACGCCGGGAATGGCACTCTGAGAATGGAGATATAGTCCGGGAATGGACACGCCGAGAATGGTATGCCGGGAATGGCACTCCGAGAATTGAGATAAAGTCCGGGAATGGACAGCTCAAGAATGGGCACGGAGAGATAGGCACGCTAGGAATGGCACCCGAGAATGGGAGTTATTGTCCGGGAATGGCCACGCCGAGAATTGCAACGCCGGGTATGGCACTCTGATGGCGAGGCCCACATCATTATCAGCATCAGTTTTTCCGTGTATGGCACTCCGGGTATGGAGACATCAGTATCAGATCAGCCAGGTACGGCACTCCGAGTATGGAGATATCAGATCAGTTTTGCCAGATAAAAACTACGTCCGCCGGTATGGAGATATCAGATCACCAGGTACGGACACTCCGGGTATGGAGATATTAGTTCAGCCAGGTACGGCAACCAGAAAAATGCAACACCCTAGGTACGGGGTTAGCATTCAGACATTTGTGGCTCTCTAGGTACAGAGAGACTCACTGCGACATCCTAGGTACGGGATTAGCATTCAGATTACTGCGACACCTAGTACGGGTTATCATCAGACAGTTGTGTCTCTCTAGGTACGGAGAGACGTCACCGGCGACACCCTAGGTATGTGGTTAGCATTCAGACAATTGTGGCTCTCTAGGTACGGAACGTCACCGCGCTACACCCTAGGTACGGGGTTAGCACTCAAACATTTGTGGCACTCTAGGTACAGAGGCGTCACCGCGACAACCCTATGTACGGGGTTAGCACTCAGACGTTTGTGGCACTCTAGGTACGGAGAGTCCTCTGGCACTGCGACCCTAGGTACGGGGTTTAGCATTCAGACCACAGCGACGCCCTAGGTACGGGGTTAGCACGCCAGGTACGGCATGTGGACTATTCAGACATTTGTGGCTCTCTAGGTACGGAGACGTCACTGCAACACCCTAGGTACGGGGTTAGCATTCAGACCACAGCGACGCCCTAGGTACGGGGTTAGCACGCCAGGTACGGCATGTGGACTATTCAGACATTTGTGGCACTCTAGGTACGGAGGCGTCACTGCGACACCCTAGGTATGGGGTTAGCACTCAGACAACCAACATCATCACTGCAGTGCTCTAGGTATGGAGACGCAACCGCGACGCTAGGTACGGGGTTTAGCATTATCAACTCAGCACAGCAGGCAGACCAGGTGACAGCTGGCGAGCCAGGTAAGTAAAAATGCATTGCACGTACTTTGATAGGATTGTCATTGTCACACACTGCACAAGTCCCATCAAAGTGGGGGCGACTGTAGACATTGTATTTTACACATTAGCCCAATGATGAGTCTCGTATGGATGCAACTACTTCTTTAGTCATGAAAGTCGCGGGAAACGGACGTTGGAAGGGTAAAGTTGGAAAATAGAATTTTCGATGATTTAATCTCGTTGTTTTCGCTTCGGTTGCTTGTTATACCTCTGTTTCTAAGCTCACCTTAGGCCCAAAACTCCCATAGACCACATACCTAACCCAAACCAAGCCCAAATACCCAAAGTCAACCCAAGTCAAACCAAGTCAAACCAAACCTATGCCCATTGGCCATGATTCACGCCCATTGCCCTTTATTTAGGTATTGCACATTAATCCCATGTTTAAATCTTGGTAAATCCTTACCTAAATAAAAGAAATCAAATAAAGTCATTACCAAATCAAATCCAATCCCAAATCCTAATTAGGAGATGCATTCCTTATTAGAAATCAATTAGGAGATTCCTTCCTAATCTAATTAGGAAAGTCTTCTCTCTTTGCCTATAAAAAGAGGCCTTCACCCCCCATTCAAACCTAGCCCATACATCTCTCTCACACCCTAAAGCACTCTCTTAAGCCTCCATTACACGCCCAAGCATCCCCCTGAAGCCTCCATTGCCGCACCTTCAAGATCCAATAGCCTCCATTGCCGCACCTTCCCTCCATCATCAACACCCTTCACGCCCAAGCCCTGAACTTAACCCTCCATTGCCGAGTTCCAGCCCCCATTCACTGCCCTAAAACACCCTCAAATAAACCTTATTCACAGCCCTAAAGTCGCACTAAAACACCCTCCAAACACAGCCCCATTCGCAGCCCCCAAAACAGTCCCTGAAAACACCCCACTGCACCTGTGAACTGCCGCAGTTCACCTTCTGTTCTGGTCAGTTTTTGTTGCGTCCTTAGCCCAAAAAACAGTCCTAAAATAACCTAAACACCATCCCCAAAACCTCCATAAAGTTTCCCTAAAACATCCTCACAAACGCACCTCCCTAAGCCTTCAAAATCACCCAAAACGTCCGCTAAACCATCAAGACAGTGACCTGAAACGTAGCAGCAGCGAATAGCAGCGAAACGGACTTGAAAAAGCAGCCCGAACAGCAAAACAGCGAGGAAAGACGTTGAGTTGGTGAAACTAAAAGAGTAGCGGATCATTCACCCCTTCCAACGGACGTGTAACGCCCTTTTTTAGACGACAAAAGAGGTTAGACCTGAGGGCACCTTTCTACTTATCTTCTTTATTTTGTTTTATTTATTTTGATATATAATTGCATGAGAGTCGTTTGAAGCATGATGTGATTGTTGATGAGCGGGATATGTGTTCCCTTTTGTGGTATATCGGATGGAAACCCGGACGTAAATTCCATAGCCGATTCCGAATGGACGGTAGTATGGTCTGCACTCGGGATACAAAGCCACGTACCGCTTAAGATATACATATCTCGTCTCATCCTAACTTGTATTTGAGCATGTTATAGTCTTTAGGTTATTTGTTTATTATTTAAAGCATGGTTTAATTTAGTTTGTTATTTATTTGTTAAAGCATGTTTAGGTTGTTCATTATGCATGTTCTTAGTTTATGATGCGTTTGGGTAATGATGTATGCATGTTGATTTAATAGTTCAATATGCTCGTTGTGTTACATTGCGTGGAATTATTTGGATGAAAGCATGTTAGCTCTAAGTACCCTTGAGCATGATTATTGAGTAGACTTGGTTAGTTCATTGCACAAATTATATCATCACAAGTGACATAAGTTAGGGACCATTCCGAACCCAACGGTTTGAGGTCTTCCCTTGCGAGGGGTGAGTGCGGCCTTAAATCTTTGTCCCGGTTCACACCGGGTGGCGACTCCATATTATTTCGTACTTTCCCAACTAGGCCGCAGCCTAGAACAGCGTCGCCCAGGTTCTGTTGTCTACACTTGTGCTCATCAAGGATGGAACGAACTGATATTGTGTTTGCCATTTGAATGTTTGTGAAATATTTTAACCCACCTGTTAAGAGAGAATGTTAAAATTAGGAATTTGTTTTCATTAATATTTCATAATAACATTGGCTTTGAATATTATGAAGTTGCTCCCACTCAATTGTTTTAAAATTTTAAGAAAATCGCATCAACCCCAATATGATGGATTTCTTGTGGGCAAGGATCCCATTATTCATTTCATTTCACAACTCTGACTAGGGCCGGTCATTATAAAATACGATAATTAGGTAGGTTCCCAACCAATTTATGATATAAATCATAATTCCTTGATCATTGGGTTGGGCAATCAAACATGCCATAGCTTATGCTAGTCATTGTGGATACCCAATCTTTGCCACTAAGTTATAAGACCATGCTTAAGGGTCGCTACCTCTCTATGACTCAGAAAAGTCAAACCATTGTCAATAGTACGATTTATGGACAAATTGGTATTGGTCAGTCTGGTAAAGCCTAGTTCTGCCAATACGGTTTAAGCCCTTTGGGTCTATACTTTACAGTGGGAGGCAAATTTTATACTTAAATTATTATTGAGGAGTTTAGAAAGTTTAATTGAATAACTGTCAAATGGATTCCTCCATTGAAAATTCCCTAGAGGGATGGTAGAGCGAACTCTCTTAAATACCCTTACCTCTTAGGCTCTTATTGCCTTGGTGACATGAATAAACAATATATCCTCAAATTAATCCAACACTTTAAATCTAGATGTCTTCACAGCTTTTCCTTTTGGCTATAAAAAGGTAGTGAGTGAAGGAAGACTGTAGGCACTGCATTTTTGCATGTAAGTCCTATGATGAGTCTCATTTAGAGGCACTACCTTTTAAGTCACGGAAGTCGCGGGAAACGGACGTCGGAAGGGAAGAGTCAATAATTGACACATTTTTGGAATTAATTCGTTTGTTTATGCTTCGGGTTTGCTTGTAGGACTTATGTTTTAAAGCACTTTAGCCCAAAAACCCCCGCAAGACACACACATAGCCCACACACACCAAGCCCACCTCCAAAGCCAAGCCACACGCCCACACCAAGCCTATTCACGCCCAAGCCCACTTGAAACACATCCAAAATAATAAAATGCTTATTTACCACATGGGGAATTAAATAAAATCTAAAAATCATATACCAAATTAAAATAAATATCAAATAAAATCATGCCTAATTAAAATCAATCAAGTATATTATATTCCTAACTAAACAAATCTCATGTCTAAACAAATAAAATTAAATATATCATATTCCTAATCTAGCCAAGACATGTCCCCCAATCAAATATTAGACTTTCCTTGTAAAACACTAATTGATTCCTTCCTTTTCAAACAAGGAGAATCCCAAGCATTTGTCTATAAGAGAAACCAAATTCCAACACTTCCCCCTCCTCTCATTCACGCATACACAACAAAAAAGAGAAGCCCTAGCATTCACGCCTAATACAAGAATAATAAGCAAAATAATATTTCTCTCTTCTCCTCTCCATAGCCGAGAATCATCAACCAAAACAGTCCCCTGTCGTGACCAAAAAACACCTCCATATCCCCCCTTAAACCACCGAAAACAGTAGCCCCATATAGCCCTATAACCACCGAGAATAGCAGCCCCATACAGCCTCATGATCACCGAAAAATCACCCTAAAACATTAGCTAAAATCACCAAACACAGTAACTAAACTGCACGTTAAAACTTCATGTTAAAACCCCTAAAAAAACCACAAAACATCACCCACTAACCCTTTACATTACCGTAAAAACAGCCTCTGATACAGCAAAAACAGTGACTGAAAAAATAACAGTAAAAACAGCAGTGAAACATGGGAAAACAGTAGCCCGAGCAGTGAAAACAGTGAGGAAAGACGTAAACTAGTAAACCAGAAAAGTTACGGAGCGTTAGCCCTTCTGATCTCTGTGTAACGCGAGTCCGAGATTCGACGTAAAAGGTTAGACCTGAGGGCACTTTTCTTATTTATTTTTATTCATCTTTTAATTGTTTTATTTATTTTCTTCGATGAGAGTCGTTTGTGGATGCATGTTGTGGCTTTGAATTGATGGGAAAATGTGTCGCCTCTCGTGGTATATAGGATGGAAACTCAGACGTAAATTTTGTAGCCGAATCGGAATGGACGGTAGTGCGGTCTGTACTTGGGATACAACTCAACGTGCCACTTGAGCAAACGACACATGTTTCACTTTGCTTTTGTATCTTGTTCGTTTATTATCCGTATTTTATATTATGCCATTTAGTTCTGTACGATTATTTGTTTGTATTGATGATGTGATGAGCATGGGCTTAGTACGTTGGCCTAAAGGTTCCCTATTTGAGGGAAGAAAAGTCTGAAAGACTACCTTTACGACAATGCTTTGCCGCGCCGGACAACGTGTGTTTGATAGAATGTGATATATGTTTAATTGAATATGTGAAGTCCTATATTGTTGTCCTTATTTTATATGCACGGTAACATAATGCGCATGGGTTAACTAGGGTGGATTAATGGTCTTTTATTCGAGGAAAATGCCTGAATGCTACCTTTACCACGATGTTTTGTCGCGCCTCTTATTATGTCATTTACCCTTAACATATCGTTGCTTTATTTACGCATGCATTGCATTATTGTTCACATGGGCTAACTATGGTGGATTAAAGGTCCTCTATTCGAGGGAAAATGCCTGAAGGCTACCTTACCACGATGTTTTGCCGCGCCTTTTGTTATGTCATTGACTTTGTGCATATCATTGTTCTATTTATGCATGTATTGCATTCTAATGCGCATGGGCTAACTAGGGTGGATTAAAGGTCCCCAATTCGAGGGAAAATGCCAGAAGGCTACCTTTACCACGATGTTTTACCACGCCAGGCGAGGTATGCTCGATTGAATGGGAATGCGTTCAATCGGGCACATGGGGTCCTATATTGTGCATCTTTGTATGTGTGTGCGTCGTCTATCATGCATCAGGACTAGAATACTCTTGGAATTATGTTGCTCAGGCTTGGTTAGATTATTGCACAAATCATTTCAATACAAGTGGCATAAGTAAGGGACCATTCCAAACCCAACGGTTTGAGGTCTTCCCTTGCGAGGGGTGAGTGCGGCCTTAAATCATTTTTCTTGGTTCACACCGGGTGGTGACTCCATTATTCTCTGGTTTAGTCCCCCGCGGGCTACTCCGTACTCCCAACTAGGCCGCGACCCTAGAACAGCATGCGTCGTCAGTTTCTGTGTCCTACAGTCTGGCGACTCTGCTAGGGATAGAGAATCGGCCCCGAAATAATGTCTTGTAATGTTTGGATTTGTGCTTTAATTAACCGTGTCTACTGTGGGTTAAAAGGGGTTTAATCAAAGGCACTTTTTGAGCTAGATAATGGTTTGGTGTCTTCCTTCATTCACTACCTTTCTATAAGGGAAAACTGTGAAGGCACCTAGATAATCTTTTACTTGTAGCCTATTGTGATGGACTAATTTGGAGGACTCGTTGTTTATTCCTGTCACCAAGCGATAAGAGCCTAAGAGGCTTGGGTTTTTAAGAGAGTTCGCTCCGCCCTCCCTCTGGGGAATCTACAACGGGAAATCTGATGAGTTGTATTTCTATCACCATTTCCCACTCATTTAATCTAATAATTTGTATAGTTTCTTGAGTTTTGTGAATATTTTGATGTGTTTTGTGTTATTTTTTAGATAAATAAAGTTTCAGAACATTCTGGAGGTGATTTGGACCAAAACAGTGAAAATTAGGAAAATGGCATTTTGGTAATTTGGGCGCGTCACGACGCGCAAGGCCTTGGCATGGCGACGCCTAACGTGCACCAGAGCTGCTAACGTGCACCGGGTCAACGGGTCAGAATTTGAGAAGTTTGACTTTGCTAACGTGCGGCGTGCCACTTGTCACCATCACAGCTTATCTGCTAACGTGCGCCGTGCCACTGTCATCATCCTACGGTGCCGACAATTACTATTTCCACGTGTGCCACATGTCATCATACGTGTCGCCACGTCATCCGGTCAACGAGTCAACTCTGCCACGGGTCTTGCCACGTCAGCATCCACATCAGTAGGTCAACCGAGTCAACATGCAATGTCATCATCAGTCAATCACAGCGTGACACGTGTCGCAATCCTACGGTGCCGACAATTGATCTCAGCCGCCTTGCCATGTCAGCGCCACGTCATCGCCACATCAGCATAATAATTGAGCTATTAGCCGCCTCGCCACGTATCGCCTTATCTTATTATCCGAATTGCCACGTGTCAAAGGCTTAGTAAGCCACGCCAAAAGAAGCTGGCTTCGCGACGCTGGAAGCCTACCGGGGTCTATAAATTGAGCTCGAGATTTCAAATTTTTAGGCAGCACTCTCTCTCATCTCTTGATGTAAAGGAAGAGTTTCTCTCTCTAGTTTCTTTTAGTTTTTAGTTTTTTTTTTAATTTAAGTTTTGTAATTAAATTTTAATTACTTTTTGTAATAATAGTAATTTACTTTCTTTATTTTTACAGTTTTTACTATTCACCATGAGGAGGTAACTTCCCCAGCTATGGTGAAAGGTAATTCTTTTACTATTGCTATTTAGATTAATCTCTCTTAAAAATAATATATTCACTATTTAAAATTTGACTTAAAAAGGATACCCCTATATTGGTCGGTTGGTAATTTAATTTTAATCTGGTTTAAAATTGACTAATCAAAGATACCGCCAGATTGGTCGGTTCGTAATTTAATTTTGGTTCCGCCTTTTATGGCTGGTTTATGGACAAATATTACCGCCTTAATTGCTGGTTGGACTTAATTTGACTTAATCAAGATACCGCCAGATTGGTCGGTTGGTAATATTATCACAAGTTTACATATTATTTTATGGGAGATATCTAAATTAGTAGTGGTAAAAGTAATTCCTTTTACCTTAGCATTTTATTTTATTGTAATTTACTTTTCAGTATTTACTTTACCGCATTTTTACTTTATGTCTTTTATTTTCAAGTTTATACTAGCCCTAGTTATGTGTTGTAACTAAATTAGTTATCTGGGGTTGTGATGACTTTTAATATCAACCGGTTTATAAGGGGTTAGATTATAGTTTGGGTATTATAAAGATTTATTTATTGAGTCTTAATCTTAATGTTTTTTTATTAACTGGCCACTAATAAAATTGACTAGGTAAACTTAAAATGAACTAGACATAGGGATTTTAAGTTTAAAAGACCCTAGACTCAATAGCCCACGATCTTCCTTGAGGATAGACAACCCTTTAATAGATTTCCTTACAGGATATGAATATACCTGTCGGGCGGGGGTAACCTTAATTGGAACTTAATCTTAATGAATCTAGGTAATTTGGTTGACATAGACATATGATTCAATTGGATTATACTAGGTATTTGTAATTGACCATTGGAAGAGGCTTTTACATAATTTAGTGTTTCAGGTTAATAAATCAATATATTACCCAACTTTAAGATAATCACTTCATCTTTAAAATGATATTAAAAGAAATCACAACCCTAAATAGTTTTTAATATTGAATTTTCTTAAAACCTACTTTCGAACAATTTCATTTACTTGTTTTTAAATTTAGAATCGTCACCATTTCAAATCAATCAAACAACCTGTTAGATACTAGTAATCATTTGACCTCATAAAATTAATAGATTAGATATTAAGTCCTCGTGGGATCGATATTTTTATACTACTTGAACGATACGTGCGCTTGCATTATACGTGTGTGTTTACGCCGGTCAAGTTTTTGGCGCCGTTGCCGGGGACATATTTATCTTTCACTATTAGTTTTAAGGTTAGATACATTTACTTGAATCTAATTTATTTTTACTTATTGTTTTTGTTTTCTTGTTGTAGGACACAGAAACTGGGCGACGCATGATGTTCTAGGCTCGCGGCCTAGTCGGGAGTATGGAGTAGGCCACGGGGGACTAAACCGGAAAATAATGGAGTCGCCACTCGGTGTGAACCGGGAAAATGATTTAAGGCCGCACTCACCCCTCGCAAGGGAAGACCTTAAACCGTTGGGTTCGGAATGGTCCCTTACTTATGTCATTTGTAATGAATGAATTTGTGCAATTTTAACCAAGTCTACTTAACATACATATTGGTCAAAGTAGTATAAATTCTTATAAAGCCTAAATCTAGGTTTGCATGCTTCAAAAGTAAACTTTCATAACGGCAAACACATGATATCACACAATAAGCATGTTGAATAAATACGACTTAAACATAATGTAAATTAAGCACCTATTGCGAAAGAAAATAACTAAGTCATGCTAAAAATAAAATAACCTTCTAATGGCTTAATCATGTTCGAATACAAGTTTGGATGAAATGAAATATGTAAATCCTTCAAGTGGTACGGGGCATTGTATCCCGATTGCGAAAGAAAATAACTAAGTCATGCTAAAAAGAAAATAACCTTCTAAAGGCTTAATCATGCTCGAATACAAGTTTGGATGAAATGAAATATGTAAATCCTTCAAGTGGTACGGGGCATTGTATCCCGAGTGCAAACCATAATACCGTCCATTCGGATTCGGCTATGAAATTTATGTCCGGGTTTCCATCCAATATACCACGAGAGGGAACACACATTTCACTCATCTGAATCACATCATACACTAATTATTAATATTCATGCTAAACAGAGTAAGTTACATACTTTCTAAATTACTAATTTATATAAAATAAATTGAATAACATGCTACACTAATTATTTATGCTAAATGGCATGAATAATATGTTTCCTAAGTCATTATTTCATGTGAGAAAAATAAATATCATGTGCCCTCAGGTCTAACATTTTGTGTCGTCTTTCGGAAGTGCGTTATACGGCCGTCGGAAGGGCTAAGACTCCGTGACTCCTCTGGTTGGCTGGTTCGATGTTTTCCTTTGCTGTTTTGCTGTTCGAGTCACTGTTTTCACTCCGTTTCGCGGTGTTTCAGGGTGTTTTCTAGGCTATTTTAAGGGTCAGTTTTGCGGCAATCCTGGGCAGTAAATGAGGCTGTTTCAGGCGTGATTTGGAGGGCAGTGCAGTGGCTATTTTGGGCGTGCAGTGGGGGATCTTGTGCGGCAGTTTGCGTGGCTGGCAGTGGGCTGTGACGAGGTCAGGTCAGGCTTGGCAGTGGGCTGTGACGAGGGCAGGTCAGGTTTGGCAGTGAGTTTGTGAAGGGTTTTGGTGCGTAGATGAGGGCAGTTTTTTGGAGGTGAAGTATGGCTGTTTGTGAAGGGTTTGTGAGGATTGATTTGTGCGTGGAGGTCAGGCTTTTCAAAGGGCACGTGAACGTGAATGGAGGGGCTGCTGGGACAGTTTTGCGTTGAAGGTTGATTAGGCAGGTGGCTGGAGTTTACGTGATCAGGGGGGGCATTTGGTGGCGTGAGCAGAGGCTTGTTAAGGGGAAAGCAGTGAGTTTTTGAAGTCTGTGCTATGCGTGGACAAATGTAAGGCCGTGAAGTTGTAGGCGTTGAGGTGGGTGTGAGTCTCGGCTAGGGGTGTTGGGGCGTGAGCAGATGGAGCAGTGTTAAGCGTGAAGGGGCAAACTCAGCGTGAGGCAAAGGGGCAGGTTTCGTGGCATTGAAAGGCTTGATTTGTGATAGTGGGGTGTATGTTGGTGAATCAGATGGGCAAAAGGCAATTGACGTGCTTTTGGGCGTGAGGCAGTTATTTTAGGGTTTTGTTATATTTCACGTGTGCATGGCCGAAGGAAGAAGGGTTCATGGTTTCCATTTTATAATGGTGGGTGAGGGAATTATTTAACTGGTTTGTTGTTTGGTGAAGGGTGAGTGTTGGAGAGATAATTAATATTTAGGTGTTTGGTGGGGAAAAATGATTTTTTATGGGGGCAATTTATTTAATGCGTGAGGTAAGGGTCTTGGCTTTTATTGCTTTGGTTCTTTGTTTAATTTATTGAATTTGTGATGTGTTGAATTTGTGTGTCTGTTCACGATGGGTGGCATTTGTGAGGTGCTTTAGTTTTGTGTCTTAAGTTATTTAATGCTTGTTTTGTTTGGCATGTAATGTTTTGGAAAGAGAGGTTTAATTGGTTTTGCTTCTTATGTTGAGTTGTTCACGTTGGATTATTTAATGTTTTTGTTTGGTTTTGTTTTGTTGGTTAGTGGCTTATTAAATTGTGTTTGGTTTGTGTCTTTTACGTGGGGTTAGCTTGGTTGAATTTGTGTGTGATTTATTAATTATGTTTTGTTAGTTGGGCGTGAGGGTGATATTTGGTTAAATGGTGGGGTTTCTTTAATTAAATGGTTTGGAAAATGAATGGTATGGCTTTGCATGGTTCACGTGAAAGGTGGCAAAAGAGGCTTAGGGTTTGCATGGAAGTTGAAGGGGCACATGCATGAAAAGCTAGGGAGGGAGGATAGGCGTGAGAAAGAGTGAGGATAGGGTTTTGGACGGAGGATGATTTTGAAACGGAAATCCGACGAACAAACCCGAAGCTAAACGAGCGAATCAAATCCAACAAAACGTCAATTCTTGACTTTTCCTTTCCGACCACCGTTGTCCACGACTTAAAAGGTGGTGCCTCCGTACGAGGCTCATCATCGGGCTGATATGCAAAAATGCAATGCCTACACTTGTGTTTGAGGTTCTTAGAAGCATCATGAGGCGAACCAGAAGTTTTGAACTTCGACCGCTTGACCCGGAAATTGAAAGAACCATCAGACAGTTGAGAAGGGAAAGGCGAGAAGGCCAACAAGCTTTAGTCAACAAGGAACCTGAACCTTTGGAAGTTGCACCACCAATTCCCATTCGAGACAGAATCATTTCTTGCATTGTACTTCCTCTATTACCATCAAATACAGGTGACATCAAAGCATGCATTCAGATGATTCATCAGTCAGTTCAGTTTGGGGGGAATGCAACTGAAGATCCTAATGCCCACATCAGCAACTTCCTGGAAGTTTACGGCACTTTCAATTATAACCGAGAAGCTGAAGAAGCAATGAGATTGCGTGTTTTCCCATACTCCTTGAAGGACAGAGCTAAAGCCTGGCTACATTCACTACCAGCAGGTTCCATCACAACTTGGAACACTTTAGCCACCAAATTTCTTTCAAAATACTTTCCACTAGCCATAACCGGAAAGCTGAGGAATGACATCACATCTTTTGTACAACAAGATTCAGAAACTCTCTACGAAGCTTGGGAAAGGTACAAAGATTTGCTCCCGAAATGTCCTCACCACGAGATTCCAAAATGGCTTCAAGTCCTAACATTCTATAATGGACTTTCTGGAATAATGAGAACTACAATCGATGCTGCTGCTGAAGGAGCTTTAATGGCGAAAGGAGAATATCAAGCCTGGGAACTAATCGAAGAAATTGCCAATAACAATTCCTTGTGGCCAACAGAAAGGAGCATGATCCAAAGAATTGCAGGAATTTATGAAAGTGGAGCCAATACAGCAGTCAGTGCCAAGCTAGATCAGATATGCAAATTCATGGAGACTCTTACCACTGGATCCAAAAGTTCACCATATGGAGGAGCACCAGAACTAAACCAACTTGAAGAGACAGTGAATTATGTCAACACTTTCAACAGACAGGGGAAAAATCCATATTCCAACACTTACAACTCATGGTGGAGGAATTGTTGGTTTCTATAATTAGTCCCAAAGAAAGATTAAGCCATAGACATACTAGTAACATACATGCAAAGCTTGAAGGATGGCGGAAACATACT
Organism: Zanthoxylum bungeanum; assembly: GCA_019454045.1. Lineage (NCBI taxonomy): Eukaryota > Viridiplantae > Streptophyta > Magnoliopsida > Sapindales > Rutaceae > Zanthoxylum > Zanthoxylum bungeanum. The sequence goes on along the minus strand of SKCR01014109.1, from coordinate 2,910 downwards.
TACAAAGCTTTGTGACGAAAATGGTGAAGAGGATCCTTGAGCCTCCAAGGAAGAAGTTTCGGCCAAGCAAGAAGATGAAGAGAAGCTGCAAATCTTCAAGTATTCCAAGCTCCAAGGTGGTTTCCCTATCACCTCTTTTGATCCTTGCTTGTGCTAGCAAAAATGGAGAATGAAAAACAATTTTCTGCCTTTGGTTGGAAGCTCACGGCGTGAGCAAAGGAAGAAGGAGAGGAGTGTTAGCCCTTTTGATTTCTTTTTCCCTTTTGTTACCAAAAACCGTGAGTGAGAGGAAAAAAAATGAAAAGCAAGTAAAATTATGATATCAAATACCAAAATGAATTTTTAATCAAAAACCCTTCAAAAACCGTGAAAGGTTTTCCCTCCAAAATAAAATTCATCATTTGCCATCATTACATTACTTTGAGATTAGAGACAATGTATCATCCCTTAAAGGTGACTAGATACATCCATCATCTATTCGTATCAAGTAATGAGATATCGCGATGCGATTTGCGGATACCACTCGATTCAAAATACGAATGTGTCCGCAAACACTTTCGGGCTCGGTTTCGCTAATTCCGAATTAACAAATTTCCGTCGCGACGTGAATTAAATAATTACGCCTTGCGAAATTACTATTCAGTTCGCTAATGAATTAATTTTAAATTAATTCGTTTGCCCGAATTAAAATCCAATTTTAATTTTCGCGTCGAAATCTAATTTCGTTTAATAATATATCGAATATATTATTTTATCACATTAATTCCAAATTAATCGATCTCTCTCTCTCTCCTAATAAGGCATTTTATCCAAGATAAAGTTTCTCCGTTATTAATCCAAGATTAATAAAGTTCGAATCAAACATCATAGGTGAATCTTCAGGAAGCGACCCAGAGATCTCCGGATATGTTGGCAGTAAATACGGTCGTTGGATAATCCAAACACGTACGTACCTCGTACTACATTTTTACCGATTTACAAGACAAGGTTGGCTTCTAGCAAAGCGCCATGCCTACCCAATTCTCCAGAAATATTCTTACTGGAATATTAGATCTATATCAAGCGTAGTATACCGTAGTATCGCGTACATCGATCCAGTATCGAACGATCACATGTTAGGCCTGGGGCTGGAAGTGTGTCTGCCCCGTACGAAACATATATCGGACATCAAACAACTAGTCTCTTTAAATCGGACAATCCTGACCTGGTCATATTGTCCCGACGGTTGCAACCTTTTATAGAGTACTAGTTCTGTGTCCTGCGCGATCATCAACTCCATATGTTTGAAGTGATACTTCCATCTTGACATCACACCCAGTACACTACAATTCCTGATAAACCCAGAAGTGGTGAACACAGAACCGGTTAAAGTCCCCAACCACCAAAACCAAAGTTTACCGATTGTCGCAAGTACTATCGATGCAAGTCTCAGGTTAAGACCATATACACCTACCCTGATGCGGCCTCCCATAGACACGCATACATACTACCAATGGGATTCCGCGGGATCTATCCAGAGCGAAGCTGTTTTCGTACCATCAGTAAAACACAACCTCCTATCGCACTTGCATAAGTATCCTATACTTAAATATATGAGAACTATGTCGTTGTGCCCTCACAACATGCACAAATGCAATACTAGTCTATTCCTCATTATCGATGTCCAATCTCGATAATACTCCGACTAGAGATATTTAATGATTAAACCTTTATGTATTGATACTGTCTCATATCATCTCAATACGGAACTAATCATATGGACTTTTGCCATTTATATGTCAAAGTAAATAAATTACAAAACGGCAAAAGGCAATTCTATTATTACATAGTTAATTTTGTACAATAATACAATATCATTTACAAAACAGTGACGCTATGGGTCATAATGTCTAACAATCTCCCACTTGGCCTATAGCCAGTCACTCAAGCATCTATACCTGAACTATGTATATGTCGTTCAAAACACATGCGGATAAACAGCCTTTGTCAGTGGATCTGCAATGTTGTTATCTGATGCGACCTTCTCGATCTTTACATCGCCACGATGTATAATTCCCGAATCAGATGGTAACACCGAAGACATGCTTGGATCGTTGATGAGACATTGGTTCCTTAGCTTGTGCTATAGCCCCGTTATTGTCACAATACAATGGAACAGGCTCAACTGCTAATGGAACTACTCCTAATCCGATTAGGAACTTTCGGATCCAAACTGCCCTCCTTGCTGCTTCCGACGCAGCAATGTACTCCTCTTCAGTTGTTGAATCGGCAACAGTATCTTGCTTGGAAGATTTCCAGCTCACCGCCCCTTTATTCAAACAAAAAAATGTACCCGGATTGCGACTTGAAGTCGTCCTTGTCGGTTTGGAAACTTGCATCGGCATACCCAGATACCACAAGTTCTCCTTCTCCGTAAATTAAGAAAGCATCCTTAGTTCGTCTAAGATACATAAGGATATTCTTAACTGCCATCCAGTGACCTTCACCTGGATCGGCCTGATAGCGACTGCACATGCTCAAAGCATATGACACATCAGGTCGTGTACATATCATGGCATACATGATCGATCCGACTGCCGAGGCGAACGGTATCCGACTCATGTTATCTCTCTCTTCTTGTGTCTTAGGACACATGTCCTTAGATAGAGATATACCACGTAACATTGGTATCAATCCATTCTTGGATTGATCCATGCTGAATCGCTTCAACACTTTGTCAATATATGTACTCTGGGAGAGTCCAAGCAGCTTTCTAGATCTATCCCGGTAGATCTTTATTCCCAGAATAAAGGCTGCTTCTCCCAGATCTTTCATGGAGAATTTTAATGAAAGCCAAGCTTTCACCGACGTTAGCATGGGAATGTCATTGCCTATAAGCAATACATCGTCGACATAAAGGACAATAAAAGT
>SKCR01014108.1:0-44796 GCA_019454045.1 Zanthoxylum bungeanum | reverse complement strand
TGCTCAACGAGTACACTTCATATTGGGACTCTCTAAGTTCAGACACGTTCGTCATATAAGCCTAGCTAATATGTACGTAATTCGGGCACCTCCGAATTCTTGAAGAACACGAACGACCTTTCTAAACTATACAAGTCGAAGTCATCACATATGTTTAACAATCCCTCCGTCATAGGCTATCCGAGTTGTGCTTAGGAAACAGAGAATATACCGTCAAGTTTCCAAGACGCACATCTCATGTCGACATGTCCACGATTCTTCATAACTGATGCGATCCACCCTAGGTGATCGACTTTGGCCAAAGATTTAAGAATCGTGACTTTACTAACATGGATACCTAAACCCCTTATGGTACATATATGGCCGACGGATCCTATCTTGCTTCGCACTTGATTACTGAGTGCATCGGTCCACACCCAACGAACATCTATAGGTCAGCCTTGAAAGGTTTCTGACATACATGGCATCTAAGTGTGGAGGATTTCACACAAAATCAATGATATCCTATAGTCAAAGGATTACATATGCTACTCGACTCGAGGAGATTCCTATTGACGGTGGTGTGTACTTCCAACTATTAGGAATCACCTGTGAGTCATTCAGTATTCACTCCAATGAATACCCACATGTCTATACGAGTTTCCAAAACTCATGGTACATCGCGTTAAACCATTGGAACTCCAATTCCAATATACGACATGTGATAGTCTTCTAGGTTATAGGAAGTCGACCGTATTCCAAAACCAACGACTATGAATATTTACTTTAAGAATAGTTTACACCTAGTGTCAAGACTATTCTAAGGTCGATGTCATTCTTAGCATATCGATACATCAATTTAATACGCGTAATGATAATACCATTAATAGGGTATGAAATGAAAAATGTAGTTATTTTATTAATAATAATAAAATGTACAATTCGGATTGGCACTCCAAGCACCAAATCCATCATTCTTAGCTTACTATTTTGTTAAGTTTTGTGTCATTTAATGTCATTTGTAGTTTCTTTTATGTTTTAATTGTATGGAGCATTGGAACATGGATCTTGGAGCAATTTAACTTATTTTGGGACCATACAGATACATCGGAAGCACGCGGGAAGAGTTGAAAACGCAGAAATCGACATCCAGAATTTTTATTTGGCGTCGCGGCAGCCAAAAGTGGCGTTGTGGGGCCCCTTCAGCATCTCATACAAAAATGTCACAAGTTTGGCGCCCCGACGCCACTTTCCGGTGCCGCGGCGCTGCCCATACTCTTAGAAACATCAATTTTTGGGGTTTTACATGCACAATGACTCCAGGACTTTATTATAAATACATAAGCTTGTCCAAAACCCTAGGGGAGGAGGCTAATACACAGAAAACGCTCAAAAACACATATTTTAGAGAGATCCATGGAGGAGGATTGAAGAGCGACAAGAGGAGACGAAGGGATTCAATTCGGGTTTTATCATCTAGTTTCTTTCTTTAAACTTTAATGATGTCCATTATATTCATGACCTTATGTTCATTGTTTTTATTTTTAGTCATAAACTAACTCCATAATTCTAGAGGATGATGTAGCCAATGCTTGAACTTATGTATTGCTTGTCAATTTTAGTTTTATGAAGTTATATTTCAGTTTATTTGTATTCTCTTGCATTTAATGCTTCTTGTTTGCTGGCCACAAATTGAGATGATGAATGTTTAGAATCTATCGCTCGGGAGAGAGGGATTTTGAATAGGATCTAGAGAGTATAACCTAGGAGATTTGTAGAGTTCGAGAGAATCTATAATCCCTTTGAAGTCATTAACAAAGAATCACAGAACGTAATGAATTGTTGATTACTAGATTTTTATAGGGATATCAAAGTTTGTAATTGATAATCTTTTCACTATTGCTCGGGAGAGGGAGTGGAATACCTTAGGATTCTTGACTTATAAATAATATAATTGAATAAGGATTGAGTGGCATGACAAATACATAGGGGATAGCTAGGTGAAATCAGACTCTAAAATCTCTCGTATCTTGGTTTCTCCTCATATCTTATTTATTTATCTTTTAGTTTTAAATTCAGATTATTCTTAATTTAGTTGCTTCTAAATAAAGTTATGATTATTAATTATAGTACTTAGCGTGAGTTGAACATAATCCATGTGGGTTCGACACTTTTCACTCATATTTATTAAAACTTGACACCGTACACTTGCGGTATGATAGAAAATATCACAACAAATATTTTATTCGATGTACCTGCAGAATATTAAAATTTATTTTAATCTTCGGATAAGAAACTACGATGGAGATGAAATTAATCAGTAAGATATGACAGGGTTTTGTCAAAATTGCAAACCATTTGGATCATTAGGTGTGAAATTGCTAACACTGGAGGAAGTTCAATGTGTCCATTGGTTTATATTGAGTAGTTACACCGAAGTGCAACAGTACTTAACATAAGTCTTGTAGGTGCATAAGTTTATTTTTTTCGTCTTACATTTTTAAATGTGATATGAAATATTTCCAAATTTTTATAGGCAACATATTATAATGCTACAATGTGCTAGTGACCATAACATTGATGGAAGACACAAAAAAGAATTCTCTGATTGGTTTGAGACAACTATAAGCCATAACATTTACTTTTTTTAACCTAATAGTAAATATTATACTTTTCTATATTAACATGCAATTATTATCATGTGTTAGATAAAAAAAATCAAGTGAAAAATGGTCAACTGTACTCGTCATCTTCGTTAGTTGCATTGATATATGGGCCTCAAAAGCTAGCTTACAAATATAATGCATGCATTGTGAATGAGGTTTGATTTCACACTGAGCAGCGATGTTTCATGTGTAACTCAGAATTATGGAATTGTTGTTGGGGTTTTATCAGGGCGGCGCAGCGGAAGGAGCGCGGTTCAGGCGAAATCGTAGTTTAAAATTTTTAAACTTACGAATAAATTATTCAATATCCATTCTTAATAATTCATTTATATTTCACCTAAACATATTTATTCGATATCATATAACGACATAAATAATATAGAAACCCCGAGAAACTTTTGCGAAAATGTTTTTCCGTAAAATATCATAAAATGCATTTCTGGTCGAACCGACTGACCAATGCACATTGGGACTACCCAGGTCAGCCTCAAAAATATTTGGACAGTTTGTGGACTGTCCGAACAGTGACCAGTTCACTGTTTGTGCAACTGTTACCCAGTAACACAATTTTTCGTCATTTTCGTGTATTTTCACTCCGAAATAATTTCCAATAATTATTTTTCTTGGGAAATTAAAATAAACTTATTTATTTTAATTACTCAATACATAAAATCTGAAATTTTAAACAAAGAAATCAAATTTCTTATAATTACCGAATTGACCCCATAACTTTACATTTTGATCATTTTGGTCCTCAAATTGTCAAATACATATTTAAGTGATTTCAAATCAATCCCAAAATGATTTATACATGTCTAATACATGAAAATACCAATTGCAACAAAAAATCCAAATTTTTGTCAAATTGCCGAGAAGCCCCAGAATTTTTCAAGTTTTGCATTTTAGTCATTTCTTGTTCAAAACAAGTCAAGATCAAATCCAATCAATCTTAAATTTAATATACATCATAATACACCACATATATGAAAAGCCCTAAATTTGGAAAGGGTTATGAACCCTAATTTTATAATTTCTTCAAATTGACAAAATACACCAAATTAAACAAATTCAATACTTTAATCCAATCTTTACCACACCAAACAAGTCTCACCATCATGAAACAACACAAGAACAATTCCAGGTGGAAAAATGAGTGGCCTTAAAACTCTAGAATGGCAACATGATTACTAATCATATAATGAATACATATAATGAATACATATGGCCTGTATACAGAACTGACATATCATATCTTGATACACACAGGATATCATGAGCATGAGTCCACACCCAATTAACAGACGAAGGTCTGATCTAAATAGATTGGTGACGTGACTGCCATCTAAGTGTGGAGGATAACTCATATATCCACAGTGGTATCTCAAGTCAAAAAATCACTATGCTACTCAACCCGAGAAGATTCTTATTGACTTTGGTGTACCATTTATTAGGTAATCTTCGGTGAGTCATTCAGTGTTTATTAAATAAACACCTACACGTCTATACGAGTCTCCCAAGACTCATGGTTCATTAGGATAAACCATCGGACCAAGTATGATATACGACATGTACTGGTCTCAGTGGATTTTGCTAACTGACCCGTGTCAATAAATCTTGATCATGAACTTAATTTGATAATATATTTCTAGTAGTGACGCTTCTCAATGTCAATTACAAGCTACATTGTAATTGCGCACTAAATTATATATTATCGAGTCTTTGTCTAATATATATATATATATATATATCATTAAACACTATTTAGTTTCAATCTAATGAATTAGATCGAATATATATAATAAAAGACAAGAGGTGCTACCATAAATAAGTAATATTATGGAAAAAGCTATAGCTCGTATTTATGAATCAGACATAAATATGATCCAGATTGGCGCTTCGAGCACCAACCCCAACAATTGTAATACTAGGAGAACACGATTATGATATTGTTGATTTTTATAAAGTGTTGCAATCAGTAATTGAGTTGATATACAGACTCTGATGACATACAGTGCTTTTCGAATGTAAGTGGTTTGACAAAAATATCAGAAAGAGAAGAATTCAATTTCATAACTATTTAACGTCAATTAATGTTCAACGTTATTGGAACAAAAATGATCTATATATTTTTTGTACTCAAGCACGGTCTATGATATACATGTCTGATCCAAAGCTAGAAAATGGATGGATAGTGGTAGAGAAGTTACAACATATGGATATTTGGGACACACGGGAGAAAGATGGTGTCATAATTTTTTGATGAAGAAGAAGTCTCTGACGACTTTGAAGTTGCTGAACAGATCTTTCATTTACCAAATATTCAAGAACAATACATCGGGACTGAAAATATCACGCTAGCTCGAGAAAATACAGAAAACATTGAGATAATTCCCTATTATCAAGTTACTGTGGAAGTGGCAAATGAAGACGAGTTCGAAGATGAAGCTAAAAAGATGAGTTTTAAGATGAAGCTAAATGCGAGTTCGAGTCCTTTCAGGAAACCTCAAATGCCGACGATGACGTTGTTTCATATAATAGTGACTAATTTAGTTAGTATATGTATATGTATTATTTGTTGTTGGTTGATTAATGGATGATTAATTATATATGGAGATATTAAACTTCATGCTGACGATGACGGTCAATTATTATTATTATTATTATTATTATTATTATTATTATTATTATTATTTTCATTTTAGCGTCGACTAATATATTCGATGTTAAAATATAACCTTTAGCGTCGATTACATCTATTCGACACTAAAAGTTAATCTTTAACGTCGATTATTTATTCGACGCTAACAGTTTTAAGAAAAAAATTCACAGAAAAACCTCCCTAAATTTTTATGAACTAGTAAAGTTTTAGCGTCGAATTATTCGACGTAAAAACCTAAAAAAATCGACTAAAAAGGATTATTAAAATCCCCAAATTGTTTTCCATTCTCTCTTACTCAATGGTTCTGCTTTATTCTTCTCTTCTCAATTCTCTCTTCTCTCTCACTATCTTAGCAAATGTTCCATCATTTTTTACCTAATATTTTGTTTAGTTTCTTGAGTTTTGTGAATATTTTGATGTGTTTTGTGTTATTTTGTAGATAAATAAAGTTTCAGGACTCTCTGGAGGTGATTTGGGGCCAAAATAGTGAAAAACGAACAAAAGGGCATTTTCATCATTTCGCGCGTCGCGACGTGCAAGCCTTTGGCGTCGCGACGCCTAACGTGTGCCGATCCATGCTAACGTGCGCCGGGTCCATGTGTCAGAATCTGAGAAGTTTGACTTTGCTAACGTGCGTCGTGCCACATGTCACCATCACAGCCGATCTGCTAACATGCGCCGTGACACGTGTCATCATCCTACGGTGTCGATAAACGCCATCACCACGTTTCGCCACGTGTCACTCCACGTGTCTGCCACATCACCAGTTGACTGAGTCAAAGTGCCATGTCATCACCACGTCATCATCAACCAATCACAGTGTGCCACGTGTCACAATCTTATGGTGCCGACAATCCATTTCACCATGTGTCGCTACGTCAGTGCCACGTCAGCGCCATTATTGAATCAAATTATCCGTAATCGCCACGTCAGCAGATAAGAATCTGAACCATCCAATCACGCATTGACACGTCATCGCATCGCGACGCAAGAATAAACTTGGCGTCGCGACGCGGGGAGCTTATTGGGGTCTATAAATAGAGCTCAAAATTTCACTTTCAGATGTACCTTCCTCTCTAATTTCTCTGATGTAAATAGGGAGTTTTCTATCTAGTTTCTTTTAATTTCAGTTTTGTAATTAAATTTTAATTACGTTATGTAATAATAGTAATTTACTTTCTTTACTTTTTACAGTTTTTACTATTCAACCATGAGGAGGTAACTTCCCCCTGCTAGGGTGAAAGGTAATTCTTTTACTATTGCTATTTAGATTAATCTCCCTTAAATATAATATATTCACTATTTAAAATTTGACTTAAAAAGGATACCGCTATATTGGTCGGTTGGTAATTTATTTTAATCTGGTTTAAACCTGACTAATCAAGGATACCGCCAGATTAGTCGGTTGGTAATAAATTTTCTTACCACCTATATGGCAGGTTTATTTTGGTTCCGCCTTTATGGCTGGTTGGACTTAAATTTGACTTAATCAGGTTACCGCCTATATGGCTGGTTGGTAAAATAATCACAAGTTAATATATTATATTAAGGGAGATATCTAAATAGTAAATAGTAAAAGTTGATCATTTTACCTTAGCATTTTATTTTATTGTAATTTACTTTTCAGCTTTTACTTTACCGTAATTACTTTTCAGAATTTTTACTTTATGTCTTTTACTTTTAAGTTTTTACTAGCCATAGTTATGTGTTGTAACTAAGTTAGTTAACTGGGGTTTTGATGAATTCTAATATCACTGGTTTATAAGGGGTTATTTTATAGTTTGGGTAATTTAAAGGTTTATTTATTAAGTCTTAAGCTTAATGCGTCTTGTTAATTGGCCACTAATAAGATAGATCTGGTAAATCTAAAATAAACTTGACAAAGGAATTTTAGGTTTCAGCCTTAGACTTAATAGCCCACGATCTTCCTTGAGGATAGATAATCCTTTAATAGATTTCCTTACAGGATAGACATATACCTGTCGGGCGGGGGTAGCCATAATTGGAACTTAAACTTAATGAATCCAGATAATTTGGTTGACATAAACATATGGTTCAATTGGGTTAAACTGGGTATTTGCGTCTGACCATCGACATAGGCTTTCGTATAATTTAGTGTTCCAGGTTAGTAAATCGATTTATTACACAAACATGAAATAACAACTTCATCTTTTAAAAGATATTAGAAAGATTCACAACCCTAGATAGTTTCATAATATTGAATTTTCTTAAACCTACTTTCGAGCAATTTTATTTACTTGTTTTTAAATTTACAATCATCACCATTCCAAATCAATCAATCAACCTGTTAGATGCTAGTAATCATTTGACCTCATAAAATTAATAGATAAGGTATTAAATCCTCGTGGGATCGATACTTTTTATACTAATTGAACGATACGTGCGCTTGCATTATACGCGTGTGTAAGCACCGGTCAAGTTTTTAGGGGAAATCATCCATTTCTTCAGGTCTAGCAACATCTACTAAGTTTTTTCCCCTTATTTTGTTGTTTATTTTGAAAAACTAAGTTTAATCTTGCATGCCCATTTAAAAATTTATGGATTTAGAATTTTTTGTGATGAAATTATTGTAAATAATATAGAAATATGTTTGGTCTGTTTGTTGGACAATTATGACCCATAACATCACTATTTGTACATAACATGGTGTTGTTGTACAAATTAACTATGTGACAAAGGAAATTGCTCTTTTATCATTTGTAATTAGATTACCAAGATATATAAATATTAAAATGTCCTTATGATTAGTTCCGGATTGAGATGATATGAGACAGTATCAATCCACTAAGGTTTAATCATTAAAATATCCCTAGTCGTAGTATTATCGAGATTGGACATCGATAATGCGGAATAGCTAGTATTACACTTGTGCGCGTTGTGGGAGCATAACAGCATAGTTCTCATATATTTGGGAATTGGATACTCATGCAAGTGTAATAGGAGGTTGTGTTTACCGATGGTACGGAAACAGCTTCGCTCTGGATAGACCCCTCGGAATTCCATTGGTAGTATGACTATGTGTCTATGGAAGTCCGAATCAGGGTATGTGTATTTGGTCTTAACCTGAGACTTTCACCGCTAATATTTGCGACAATCAATATACTTCGGTTTAGGTCGTCCAAGGCTTTAACCGGTTCTGTGTACGCCTCTTCTGGGTATATTGAGAATCGTAGTGTATTGGGTGTGATGTCGAGATGGAAGTATCACTCCAGTCATAGTGGGGATGATGGTCACGTAGGATATGGAACTAGTACTCTTTAGTACTGCAGTCATCGGGATAATATGACTAGGTCATGATTATCCGATTATAGAGATTAGTTACCAGAGATCCGATATGTGCTTCGTACGGGGTAGACACAATTCCAGCCTTAGGCCTAGCACTTGACATCCGATACTGGATCGCAATATGTAATACTACGTATACTACGCCTGATACAGATTACATATTCCTTTAAGAATATTTCTGGAGAATTGGGTAGGCATGGTGCTTTGCTAGAAGCCAACCATGTCTTGTAAATCGGTAAAAACGTAGTACTAGGTACGTACGTGTTCGGATAGTCTGACGACCGGATTTACTGCCAACATATCCGGGGATCTCATAGGTCGCTTCCCGAAGATTCACCGATGACGTATGACTCACACATAATTAATCTAGGATTAATTATTAGAGAGAGAAAATTAATCTAGGTTTAATTACAGAGATATTTTATCTGGGATAAAATATTATTACAAAGAGAGAGAATGATTAATTTGGAATTAATCGATAAAATAATATATTCGATATATTAAACGAAATTAGATTTCGACGCGGAATTAAAATTAGATTTTAATTCGGACGAACGAGTTAATTTAGAATTAATTCGCTAGCGACGTGAATAGTAATTTTGCTAGGCATAATTATTTAATTAAATTTGATTTAATTACGTCGCAACGGAAAATTCGTTAATTGGAATTAGCAAACCCGAGCCCGGGAGTGTTTGCGGGCCCACTCGTATTTCGAATTCAAGTGCGGCCCACAAGTCACATCATTAGTCATTCAAGTGATTGATGTCTTGTCACTTTGAGTGATGTGATGTTAGTCACTTGTGATTGATGGGGGTGGTGGAAAGGCTTTATTGCCTTGTACTTTTTGGATTTGAATTTTTGGTATTAGTTTTTGGAAAACCAAATACACAAAAACTCAACTCATTCTCTTCCTCTCTCTACTTACTACATTCGGCCAAGGGCCATCTTCTTCTCTCTTTTGTTTATTCAAAGACGAGAGTTGCAAGAAGCTTAGGAAGAATTTGTGGCAAATTTTTCCAAGTGCTAGCACACTAAAGAGTCATCCAAATGTGTTAGGGAAACAGACCCTTGAGCATGGAATCACACACAAAGCTTGGAGCTTGGAGATCATTTCCATGGAGGTTGACCGAACTCAAGGAGCACAAATTTGGGCTTGGCCGAGAGCTTCAATGGAGTGAAGTTTTTGTGTTCAACGCATCACAAATCTGATCATTGTAAGTATGATTCCGCCATACTTCTTTATTGTATTCACATATTTTCATTGCTTGAATGATCTTGGGACTATAGTAGAAACCCAACAATGGTATCAAGAGCCTTGATTAAGCATGAAAATGGATTTAGGGTAAAATTGGGTAAAATTGATTTGAGCATGTTTGGATGAAATTGATTTTTTGAGTATGGTTGAATGATGATAACTTAGAGTTATTTGTGATCAATTTGATGAAAATTGAATTGGATCAAATTATTGGCTTGGCCGAAACTTTGAGTACCCTAAATGTCATGGTAATTTTGTTTTTTGAATCATTGGATGAGTTTGAAAAACTTGGGAAATGTTGATTTAGGATTTAATTTGATTGAAATCGAAATCGGAAAAAAACCCTAAATTGTCGTGACCAAAAGCATGGAAAATGAATTGATTTTTGATTCAATAATGTTGGACATGTGTTGATGACGATAAGCATGATTAATTGAGTAAATTGGTATTTTGGAAATGTTAATTTGACTAATTAATTATGGTTATACACTTTAGATTAATTTAATTGTGAAATTTGGAATTTTGTAATTTAATTAATTGGGCTAAATTTGGAATTGGGCTTGTAAAGTTGTATTTGGGCTTAATGGGCTTGGTTGGGCCAATTTTGGTTTAGGTTAATTGGTTGGATCTAATTGGGCCCAAAACCATATCCATAAAGTCCAAATATAATATAATGGACCTTTAAAATTTTAATTGGGCCTAATGGGCCTAAATTGGTTTCTTGGCAAATAAGGGTGATTCCTTAATTGGGTTTTGGTATTTGGTTTTGACCCATATTGACCAAAGTCCATGCCTTAAGAAATTAATTGAAAGCCCATTGGACTTTAATTAAATTGACATTGGATGTTAATTGGGCTTTGAGACCCAAAAAGATTAGATTTAGAATCTAAGTCGCTAAAGGCACATTAATAAAGTGTAATTATTTAATTTGGAATTAAATATAGAATTAGTATTCAATACAAATTAAATTGGATTTAATGTTGTAGTTTAATATAATTCGAGAATTCGTACTTTGAGTACTTATTCTTAAAACGAGTCGGACTCGCGCAAAATCAAATCATTGTTTGAACATTGGATGTTCATTAATTTCAGATTAATTAATTGGATTAGATTGATTGATAACATGCTTTGTGTGAATACATGGATGTGATGTATGAATAATGTATATCGGATGGATATTAGATGAGTGAGGGCAATTTTGGAAATTGATGTAATAAATTTAGAATTTATTAAATTGGACCTGCGTGTCCAGCCTATTAGCTCTTGACTCTTTTTATTTCTCTTCTCACATATTCCCCTCAATGTAAATGAGGTTTCTTTAGAAGTGTTATGTAATTGGGTAGAAGTAAGATTTGTGCTAGCGGGAGAGAGGAAAGGGAGAGATTTATTCTAGGAACAAAGTGTGTTAAATATCCATCCGCATATCATTATTAATTTATTTACGCGCCTTATTATTCTTTTAGAATGCATGTTTAAGGGTGTATGATGAGACCTTAACAAAGATAATTAATTGGTTGCCAATTACGCGAAAAACCCTCAACAAATATTAAGCGTTTTGATGAGTGGTAATTATATCACTATTTCCCACTCATTTAACCTAATATTTTGTATAGTTTCTCGGGTTTTGTGAACGTTTTGATGTGTTTTATTGTTATTTTGCAGATAAATAAAGTTTGGAAAGCATTGGAAGCAATTTGGGGCCAAAACAGTGAAAAGTGATGAAAATGGCAATTTTGTAATTTGGCCGCGTCGCGACGCGCAAGCCTTCTGCGTCGCGACGTCTAACGTGCGCCGCCTGCTAACTTGTGCCGGACACGTGGACCAGTCAGAAGAAATTTGCTAAAATGCGCTGGATGCTAACGTACGCTGATCATGCAAACGTGCGCCGTGACACGTGTCATCATCAGAATCGATCATGCTAAAATGCGCCGGATGCTAACGTACTCCGATCATGCTAACGTGCGTTGTGACACGTGTCATCATCAGAATCGATCATGCTAAAATGCGCCTGGACACGTGTCGTGATTCTATACTGCCGACACTCCGCGTGACACGTGTCACCATCTGAATGGACCGAATCATCGGTGAATCATCCTCTGCCACGTGTCAAGATGCCATTGGACTGAATCTTACTACGTACCACGTGTCTAAATCCTATTGGGCTGACGAAATACGGGTCAATAGTCAACAAGTCAAGCCGCGTGGACCAAGTCAATAGAGCCAGCGTCGCGACGCAAGAAGGAAGTTGGCGTCGCGATGCCAGACGCAGAATTTGCCTATAAATTGAGGCCTTCAGCATTCATTTCTCTTGTGCTTCCTTGGGAATTTTTCCCTGATTTCATAGGAAGCATCTAGTTTTGTAATAATAAAATTATGTATTTTTATTTTTAGTTTTTATTACAGCTTTTTATTTATTTACTTTTTGTTTTGTAGTTAAATTTCCGCTGGGGTAAAATGTGAAACCTTTAATATAATTATCTAGGTAAATCTCACTTAATTATAATTTATAAATTATAATTTAACCGGATTAATTAATGTCAGACTTTATTACCGCCTATATGGTCGGGTTAAATATAAATTACTTTACCGCCTATATGGCTGGTCTTTATGTGACAGATAATTACCGCCTATATGGCCAGTGTAGTTGGACTAAATGGATTACCGCCTATATGGCTGATTTTAATTGTTTAACATTATTAATTCCTGAGAAAGCAGAACATAAAATAATTTATATATTATAATAAGTGAGATTCCTAGATAAGAAATATTAAATGTGGATCCTCTAATCCCAGCATTTTATTTTTATTCTAGGGAAGTGATGAAACACAATATCCACACTTAATAATTGATTTTCTTTTTATAGATAATTCTTTAGTTTGTTTATTGAGTCTTAAACTTAATGCTTCTTGTTGTCTGATCACCAATAAGATTGATGTGGTAAACTTAAAATGAACTAGACATAGGGATTTTAGGTTTCAGCCTTAGATTCAATAGCCCACGATCTTCCTTGAGGATATATAACCCTTTAATAGATTTCCTTACAGGATAGACATATACCTGTCAGGCGGGGGTAGCCATAATTGGAACTTAATATTAATGAATCCAGGTAATTTGGTTGACATAGACATATGGTTCAATTGGGTTATACTGGGTATTTGCGTCTGACCATCGACAGAGGCTTTTGCATATTTTCGTGTTCCAGGTTAGCAAACTGATTTATTACACATAGATAAGAGAATCAATTCATCTTTATAATAATATTGTGTGGAGTCACGACCCTAGATCCTTGAGTCTTTTCTTTTATTTTCCTTAGTATTTTCTTTTGAGTCTGTTTTTATTTTATTTTACAAAACCACATTCAACCAACCAAAAGCAATCAATTCCCTTCTCCCTATAATTAGATACCTGTAAATAAATAGTATCAATATTTAATAACAACAGTAGGAATTAAGTCCTCGTGGGATCGATATTTTTATACTACTTGAACGATACGTGCGCTTGCGATATACGTGTGTGTTTACGCCTGTCAAGTTTTTGGCGCCGTTGCCGGGGACTTATTTTTCTTGAGTTATTAATTTTGAAGATATCTAATTACTTGTATCTAATTTTCTTTATTTTTATCTGTAATTTTTATTTCTTTCTTTTGTTTTCAGGTGATTGAAAAATTGAACATTATTGGGAGATTGAGAGATCACGAGCTTTACTAGAAGATACACCCCAAATCTGGGAGCAACAGTCCGGTTTTCTGAGGCTTGTTGTCCAGCCCAACAACTATCACTGGATGTCAGAATCAAGCAATACTACATTTGCTCAACAGAACGCAATGGGGAGATGTGACATATGTAATGGTAACCACCCGAGAGATCATTGCGAGTACAACTACAATCCAGGGTGTCAGAGCTATCAAAATCCTTCATGGTATGAAGAACCATCACATTTCAAAGAACCATCATATTTCCCATCTTATCCACCATCCACCTTCGATTTCCATCAACAATCAGAACCATCAGAAGAAGATCAGATGATTGACACGCTCAAAGATTGGTTCAAGAAACAAGACGAAGAGTTGTATATGATGCTTGAAACATACCAGAATCAACTCGAAAGTATTCAGAGACAATCCGAATTCATTCAGAGATTGACAGATCAGACGAGACAATTCACAGAAAACCAAAACTACATACCTCAAGAACCAGTTTCAGATGACACTGATGAAGCCTTCAAGTACCAAGCATTTCATGATGACACTTGAGCAGAAGAAGAGGCTGAGCAGTATCAACAACCAGAGGTATCAGTTCAGGAGCCCAAACCGGCAAAGTCCCGATTTGATTTTTATTATTCTGACTCTGACGATGATGAAACTGAGCTGTTTGTACCAACTGCATCAACACTTGAGGATGGAATTATGTATCCTCAAAATGAAGATATTGGAGCATCCATTGCACAAATGTTTGAAGAAGATCTACCTGAGCCAATAATTTCACCCAGATCAGAGGATGAAGACCTAAAATCTGACATTTCTTTTCATCCCCAGGTTGATAATTTTGAAGCATGCATTTCACAGATGACAGATGAAGAGCTTAATACGGAAATTTTAAAATACATCTGTGAAGAAAATATGGAGCAAGAAGCAGAGAAAATGGAGGAGCAAATGACTAACCTTATTGAAGATCCAGTGAATTCAGGCGAAACATCACTGTTTTGGGGAGTACAATTTAGAGAAATCACCAAAAGCTTGATAGAATGGAACTTCCATTCAAGGTCAAGCACCATACGAGACCTCCTGATTTTCTTTCTTTCTTTTCAGGAACCACTGCAGCAACAAAGGTTAAAAAGGTGGCACAAGCACGAAATAAGACAAAAGTCTTTTTGCCCCTTTACTGTTGGAAGAGACCCTTTAAAAGCAACGCTCATGGGATTGTCTTTAATCGGACATCCAAAAAGACACTGAAACCGCCTTGACAGATGGATTTCAGTCACGTCTGGCTGAAGACGAAAAATTTAGCGCTAGCAGGGAGCAACGCATGCAATTTGTTTTCATATTTTATGTGAACTTTTTAATTTTGTGTGTTAGTTTTGCAGGAAAAATAAAAACGGAAATTTTCAGGACAAAGCAAGCCAGTGCAAGTAGGATTTTCACAAAATAAAAATTTGACAAAATCACGAAGATGTAAAGTCAATCCAGAAGAGACGGCCGAGTAAGGAGTCAGCTCTTGAGACGCGTCCCAGTGGATTTATCCGTCGAAAGACTTGGTTTTGCAAAAAAAAAAAAAACTAAAATTACCTAGCGTCGCAACGCAAGGCCAATTTCAGCGTCGCGACACTGGATCGATTTCATGACATAAACCAGCAGCCGCCGAGACAGGTTTCACTTCCCTCACTCAAACCTCACCATTTTCTTTCAACCAAAGCCAACCACCATCACCGAGATCCAGCCACCCTCACTGAGATCCAGCCAAAACCGAACAAAGCCGAGCCTTCGCCGAGTCTTAGCCACCACCGTCGAGACCGAAACCATCTCCACCCTTTACCGTGAGCTTCAACACAGAGAACCAACAGAGCCGAGACCCACCAGCCGCCGAGCCTTTGATCGAGATCCACCAGCCGCAACCTTCACCGAGTCAAACACCAACCCTTTGCCGAACCGTGAGTCACCCTTGCCGAGCCACTACAGTAACCGAGCCTTGCTGATCTAGCCGCGCCACTACCAAGCTAACCACGATCCACCAGCCGCACCAACATTGCCGAGACCGAACCAAAATCCGAGAGCCAACATCACCCACAGCCGAGATCTGCCCAGAAACCAAGATCGACTAAGCCACTACCGCCGATTCACCCGCTGCCGAGCCACTGCCGTGACCAAGTCATCCTGAGCCTTCACCAAAATCAGCCACTGCTGAGTCAGAAATCAGCAACTGGAACCGCCACTGCCACAGCTTAACCGAGCAACCGTGAACCACCGAGCCTTTACCGAGCCACCAAAGTGCTGAACCGAAATCGTCACTGCCAAACCAAGCCGCCACTGCTGAGCACAGTCAGATCCGGGTCTTCAAAAGTGTTAACGGTAAAATCTGATAAATTTTGAATCCTGCGGTATTGAAATTGTGGAATTTTAGAAGTGTTGAATTGATTGATTCGTAGTTTTGGGGGCGAAGTTTGGCGAAGTTGGGCGTTGATAGTATATAGTGGGAAACTCTGAGATTTTAGGGGAGACTCTGCCGAAAATTCTGTGAAAAATGCCACCAAAGAGATCCAGAACTTCCACATCTGCCGAACCCAGTTTTGATAGAACAAGATTTATTTCGGCAGCCGCTGAGCAGAGATACGATAAGGGAATGAGGAGTAAAATTGTAATTATGGAGAGGGGTTTCGAAATAAGCCCCGGACTATTCCCCGAAATTGACAGGATTATTACTATCCGGCACTGGCAGAGACTTTGCCAACAACCCCACCCTGCATGTATATCTATCGTACGTGAGTTTTATGCAAATGTTCCTGAGCATCATGCATATGTTGTGATGGTTCGAGGTCAACAGGTAACATTTGATGCTACAAAAATCAATAGGTTTTATGGGATCTCGGAAATGGAAGCTGATGACTATTCTGCATTAAGGAATGAAATCGACATCACTCAATTGACAGAGACATTATGTATTCCCAATACTACATGGGAAATGAGTAGTAGAGGGGAATATTTGAAGATGAGTTCCAAGTCTCTTAAACCTGAAGCAAAAGTGTGGTTCCATTTCCTTACTCGATCATTACTGCTTGGGACCCATATCACATTTGTTACAAGGGACATGATGACTCTGCTTTACTGCTTAATGGAAGGGCTTTCTATAGATGTGGGGGTACTGATTTCGACAAATATTGCCTGGGCTGTAAATTCATCACAGGCTGGCCTTTATTATTGTCATTTGATCACATCACTTTGTACATTGGCCATGGTGCCTATTGATCCCAGAGAAGAAACAATGCAGCCCATGACAGCTTTAACAGCCCGCATAATCCAGCAACTCCGAATAGAGAGACAAGCTCAAGCTATAGCATCTTCTTTCGCACAGCAATAACAACAACCACCTCAGCCACAACGAAGATCATCACGGCCTTGCTCTTATTCAGAACGAATGGATCGATTGGAGGAGCGTGTAGACTATCTTACTAATTATAATATTGCAATTCGTCAGGCATTTCAACAAATGGCGCGAGACTTGCATATCACTGTTCCACAGTTTCTAGATCCACCAGAGGACAGCGATGACGAGGAGGCCGACGATTGAACTCAGGTACTATTTTTCCCTTCTTTTATTTATATTTTGTAACGCATTAGGGACAATGCTAAGTTTAGGTTTGGGGGTATGGGTCTATTTTTAAATTTTTTCAATAATTCCGTTAAATTGTTTCTTTTCTGCATGCCGTGTGTTTGATTTCAGTAATTTTATTTTTTCGTATTTTACATGGTTGTGTGTTTTTAAAATCGAAAAAACCAAAAAAAAAATTTTAAAAAAAATGTATATCTGATGATTTAATTGTTTGTTTAGCTAAAACGTTTTAGGAAAACATAAATGTTAATTCCACTTTTATCCCTAATTTGAATTTCTTATCTAGGTCAGACTCGTGCGTACTTTTAAAATAATCTCGAAAGCAGTTAGATAATAAGGAATTAACAAAATGACTAGTTAAAATAATCGGTGGTTGATGAATGACCGTTTGTCTGAGTTTTTGTTTCTGTTTGCATTTATTATGTGAGGTAAGAAAAAAAAAACTAAAAAACTAAACCAAGCAAGTACTTAGTAACCGGGCATCTTGCCTCAGTAAGCAGTGATAGTTCGCGTCAAACGGGAAAGCTTGTGTTAGTTTTTATACATCCGAGATCCGGGTGATTAAGTCCGTATGGGTGTTTTAACACCTAGTGTCCTAAAACCATCTGGTTTGGGAGTCACTGACCCAAAGCTCGCTACATGGATCAAAGATGTTGTATATATAAAAAAAAAATCAGAAAAATCACATACCTCACCTGTGTTGATTATAGTAAACAGAACAACTTTAGATACTCAGATTGGTTTGACCCATTAACTACTGAGAATTGAGACGAAATCACTAAGTTGACAACTTAGAGTCGAAGCTGTTTACTGGACTATTCACACACACACTTTGAGTCTGATTTAGATATGTTGTTCAAAAGAAAGGATTTTAGTTGGAATATGCATTTTGAAGGTTCCTCTAACTTTGATGCTGAACATTCTCTGAGGATGATATTTATATATTTCTTATCTTTTCTTTTTGCTTTTGGGTGCATTTGTTTCACTACCTTTTTACTTTTGAAAAATGTTTGTGGGTATCATTGCTGTAAACCCTCACAAGACTACAACTCGTCCACTAGGGACACCTAGGGGTTTAAAGGCTTGTTGCATACGCTAAATGCAATCGTGATCCATACGAAAGTGGCTTAGTTAATTTTATTTTTATGTTATTTTATATTTTGCTCGAGGACTAGCAAAATGTTAGGTTTGGGGGTGTGATGAGTGGTAATTATATCACTATTTCCCACTCATTTAACCTAATATTTTGTATAGTTTCTCGGTTTTGTGAACGTTTTGATGTGTTTTATTATAATTTTGCAGATAAATAAAGTTTGGAAAGCATTAGAAGCAATTTGGGGCCAAAACAGTGAAAAATGATGAAAAGGGCAATTTTGTAATTTGGCCGCGTCGCGACGCGCAAGCCTTCTGCGTCGCGACGTCTAACGTGCGCCGCCTGCTAACTTGTGCCGGACACGTGGACTAGTCAGAAGAAATTTTCTAAAATACGCCGGATGCTAACGTACGCCGATCATGCTAACGTGCGCCGTGACACGTGTCATCATCAGAATCAATCATGCTAAAAATACGCCGGATGCTAACGTACGCCGATCATGCTAACGTGCACCATGACACGTGTCATCATCAAAATCGATCATGCTAAAATGCGCCTGGACACGTGTTGTGATTCTATGCTGCCGACACTCCACGTGACATGTGTCACCTTCTGAATGGACCGAATCATCGGTGAATCATCTTCTGCCACGTGTCAAGATGCCATTGGACCGAATCTTACCACATGCCACGTGTCTAAATCCTATTGGACCGATGAAATACGCGTCAATAGTCAACAAGTCAAGCCGCGTGGACCAAGTCAACAGAGCCAGCGTCGCGACGCAAGAAGGAAGTTGGCGTCGCGACGCCAGACGCAGAATTTGCCTATAAATTGAGGCCTTCAACATTCATTTCTCTTGTGCTTTCCTTGGGATTTTTTCCCTGATTTCATAGGAAGCATCTAGTTTTGTAATAATAAAATTATGTATTTTTATTTTTAGTTGTTATTACAGCTTTTTATTTATTTACTTTATGTTTTGTAGTTAAATTTCCGCTGGGGTAAAAGGTGAAACCTTTAATATAATTATCTAGGTAAATCTCACTTAATTATAATTTATAAATTATAATTTAACCGGATTAATTAATGTCAGACTTTATTACCGCCTATATAGTCGGGTTAAATATAAATTACTTTACCGCCTATATGGCTGGTCTTTATGTGACAGATAATTACCGCCTATATGGCTGGTGTAGTTGGACTAAAAGGATTACCGCCTATATGGCTGGTTTTAATTATTTAACATTATTAATTCCTAAGAAAGCAGAACATAAAATAATTTATATATTATAATAAGTGATATTCCTATATAAGAAATATTAAATGTGGATCCTCTAATCCCAGCATTTTATTTTTATTCTAGGGAAGTGATGAAACACGATATCCACACTTAATAATTGATTTTCTTTTTATGGGTAATTCTTTAGTTTGTTTATTGAGTCTTAAGCTTAATGCTTCTTGTTGTCTGATCACCAATAAGATTGATGTGGTAAACTTAAAATGAATTAGACATAGGGATTTTCGGTTTCAGCCTTAGATTCAATAGCCCACGATCTTCCTTGATGATAGATAACCCTTTAATAGATTTCCTTACAGGATAGAAATATACCTGTCGGGCGGGGGTAGCCATAACTGGAACTTAATCTTAATGAATCCAGGTAATTTGGTTGACATAGACATATGGTTCAATTGGGTTATACTGGGTATTTGCGTCTGACCATCGACAGAGGCTTTTGCATATTTTCGTGTTCCAGGTTAGCAAACTGATTTATTACACATAGATAAGAGAATCAATTCATCTTTATAATAATATTGTGTGGAGTCACGACCCTAGATCCTTGAGTCTTTTCTTTTATTTTCCTTAGTATTTTCTTTTGAGTCTGTTTTTATTTTATTTTGCAAAACCACATTCAACCAACCAAAAGCAATCAATTCCATTCTCCCTATAATTAGATACCTGTAAATAAATAGTATCAATATTTAATAACAACAGTAGGAATTAAGTCCTCGTGTGATCGATATTCTTATATTACTTAAACGATACGTGCGCTTGCGTTATACGTGTGTGTTTTCATCGTTCAAGTTTTTCCTTCCATTGAATGATTCATTCTCAAGATCCAAGATTGGCACTGGTTTATTGGCCAAAGTCAAGGCCTTTGTCCATCGCGGATGTGTTTGAATCATGAAGGCTTTGTTCCATATCGCATGTCTTGTCCAAGTTGTGATTTGTTGGCCAAAGTCAAGATCACTTCTTGTCCATCGACATCGATTACGAAGCTTTCCAAGGTCAATGGGTCCCGCTTAACTAGAATCACTAAGTTTGTTGTGCCAAAGCCAAGGCTTAGTTGATTCAAAGGAAAAAGGTTAGGGAATATATTGGATATATTGACATATATAAGATATATGTTTCGGACTTGGATGTCCACCTACTGGATCTAGGAATTGGATGAGATCCAATTGATCTTAGAGATCTACCTAGTTAAATATCATACAATTTGTTGGCCAAAGTCAAGGTTGTGTGTTATTTAATGGGATCCTAGCCCACTAGGAAACAAGGTTTCCCGATTACTCAACAGAGGGTTAGAGGCTCGCCGAAAAATAGTGGGAGGCAAGTATTAAATTTGCAATTTCGTTTAGATACTTGCCAATACGCGCTCATTTTAATTTTTCGTCAATAAATAAATATTAGTTGGACTAATATCGTTGTTTTAATTAAACAGTTGGACTGTATTCAAACTACTTCAAATTATAGTTGATTATATAATTGGATTATAGTAATCAATATATTTGAATTTAAACAATCAAATTATAGTTGATTATATAGTTAGACTATAGTAATAATTATATTTAATAGTACCTAAAATCGTTGATTGGATAGTTAGACTATAGCAATCAAGATAACTGAAAGATTAGCGTTTAAAACATAAACCTGGGTAAAATGTCTTTAAACGGCTTTAATTTTCAAATTGGGAATAAACCTCAGGATAGTCTTGAGAACTGAGAAGTTACTTTATTTGATAGAGAAACCTCTTGGGCCTAAGCTCGGAGTTGAGCAAATAGTAGAACATGACCTTTGGAAGATTCATGTGATGATAACTTTAGTGCTCAATCCATTATGCTTACCGCAATGACACTTTAATTCCGTCGTCAAAGTTAAGGATTAGATCCTTGTACTATAAAGATGAAATTAAAGATCTTCATAGATCTATTTTAGATCTTAGAAGTACAAATTGCAAAAGAATCTCTTTAACTCGTTTATGTCAGAGGGTACTGTTGGACAAAATGACCCATAGCGTCACTATTTGCACAGATCATTGTGTTGTGTAGCAAATTAACTATGTGACAAAGAAATCGCACTCTCATCATTTGTGATTAGATCACCATAGATATATAAATGAAAGAAGGTCCCTATGATTAGTTCCTGGACTGAGAATGATATGAGACAGTATCAGTCCCCGAAGGTTTAATCATTAAATATCCCTAGCCGGAGTATTATCGAGACTGGACATCGATAATGCGGAATAGGCTAGTATTGCACTTGTGTGCGTTGTGAGGGCACAACGGCATAGTTCTCATATATATAAGTATCGGATACTTATGCAAGTGCGATAGGAGGTCGTGTTTCACCGATGGTACGGGAAACAGCTTCGCTCTGGATAGACCCCTCGGAATCCCATTGGTATTATGACTATGTGTCTATGGGAGGCCGAAATCAAGGTAGGTGTGTATAGTCTTAACCTGAGACTTACATCGCTAATACTTGCGATAATCGGTAGACTTTGCCGGAGTATTATCGAGACTGGACATCGATAATGCGGAATAGGCTAGTATTGCACTTGTGTGCGTTGTGAGGGCACAATGGCATAGTTCTCATATATATAAGTATCGGATACTTATGCAAGTGCGATAGGAGGTCGTTTTTCACCGATGGTACGGGAAACAGCTTCGCTCTGGATAGACCCCTCGGAATCCCATTGGTATTATGACTATGTGTCTATGGGAGGCCGAAATCAAGGTAGGTGTGTATAGTCTTAACCTGAGACTTACATCGCTAATACTTGCGATAATCGGTAGACTTTGGTCTTGGTGGTACAGGGCTTTAACCGGTTCTGCGTACACCACTTCTGGGTTTATCAGAGAGTCGTACTGTATTGGGTGTGATGTCAAGACGGAAGTATCACTCCAGTCATAGTGGAGATGATGTCACGCAGGATACGGTATTAGTGCTCTTAAGTGCTGGCCGGCCATCGGGATATTATGACAAGGTCATGTATATCCGATTATAGAGACTAGTTACCAGACATCCGACATGTGCTTCGGACGGGGCAGACACTTATCTAGCCCCAGCCCTAGCACGTGACTATCCGATACTGGGCTGATATACGCAATACTACGGTATACTACGCTTGATACAGATCTATATATTCCTGTAAGAATATTTCTGGAGAATTGGGTAGGCATGGCGCTTTGCTAGAAGCCAACCTTGTCTTGTAAATCGGTATAAACATAGTACGAGGTACTTACGTGTTCGGATAGTCCGACGACCGTATTTACTGCCAACATATCCAGAGATCTCATGGGCCGCTTCCCGAAGATTCACCGATGACGTATAACTCGCACTTAATTAATCTGGGATTAATTAGAAGAGAGAGAAAATTAATCTGGGATTAATCACGGAGATATTTTATCTGGGATAAAATATTAATTAAAGAGAGAGAACGATTAATTTGGAATTAATCGATAAAATAATATATTTGATATATTATTAGAAATTGGATTTCGACGCAGAATTAAAATTGGATTTTAATTCGGGCGAACGAATTAATTTAGAATTAATTCGTTAGCGACGTGAATAGTGATTTCGCTAGGCGTAATCATTTAATTACGACGCGACGGAAAATTCGTTAATTTGGAATTAGCGAACCCGAGCCCGGGATTATTTGCGAGCGCATTCGCATTTCGAATTCAAGTGCGGCACGCAAGTTAATTCGAGCGTCAAATCGCTAGTCACATCAAGCGTCAAATCAAATGTCACTTTGAGTGATGTGACAAGTTGTCATTTGATTTGAGTGATTGATGTGGTAGTTGAAAGGCATTTATTGTTTTGCTTTTTGACTTTTTGGTTTTTGGGAAATGAAAAGTGGTAAATGGTTGTTTATTTTTGGAAAATATATAAACCAAAATACTTTTTATTTCTCTCCACACTCTTTCCCTTTTACGCATCTCCTCTCCCTCTCTTTTCCCTCCTTCTTCTTCACGGTTTGGAACCGTTTCTTCTCCAAAATTTCTGGTTGTGACCGAATCAATGAGAAGCAAGGAAGAAGATGTGGTGCTAGCACACACCTTGGGTTATACATAGGTGATAGGGAAACGAATTTATGAGCTTGGAATCCATTGTTGGAGCTTGAAGCTTGGAGCTTCAATGGAGGTCTTCAATGGCCGATTTTGGAGGAGCCACCACAGTCAAAACCGAGCAGCCCACTGCATTGGAGAGCTGTTGCCGTGAGCTTGGAGGGAGGCAAAAACGCAGCTTGTTCTTCGCATCTCAAACTGTTCAATGTGAGTTATGTATTCCGCCTTACTCCTTTGATGTATTCATGCGTTTTTGTGCTTGATTTTCATGATTCTTGGGACCTATATTAGAAACCAACAGGTACATCTATCGAGCACTAAGTGTCGAAGATGATTGCTGACATCGATCAGCTAGGTTAGCTGGACATTACCTACGTGGCCGAGACTACTAAAGATTTGATCTTATAGTCTCTACCTGGTAGTTGGGGTAGGTTCATTATGAACCAATAGTAAACTCTTGGATAGTTGATGGCTATACTCTAGGAGGCACAGCCAGAGCTTCTAAAATGGGCAAAGGCAAAATCATCACAGTCTTATAGGAAGACAAAGGACATATCCCAAGATGTCTGCCTAAACTGTGGCAAACGGGGTCACTAGAAGCATGACTACCGTATGGACAAGGCAGACATGAAGGAATTGAAGGCGGGGCAAGGCTTCAGCTTCAAGTATGTTTGTCATAAACATGTTCGCTATTAGTTTCAAAATTGGATTTTGATACTAGATGTGGTACATAAGATATGTACTGATGTGCAGAATCTGCTGATTAGCAGGAGACTGACTTCATTGATATTTACCTGCGAATCAGAAACGGGACGAGAGTCGCTGTTTTAATCGTAGAAACCCAGTTTAGGAACTGTCCTTCGGGTGTGTACTTAAATTAGGAAACTGTTATAATGTACCTAGTTTGACTAGAAACATGATCTCTATATCAGAGTATAACTCGTTGCGGGTATACATTTATATTCTAGAACACTAAAGTGTTTCATTTTATAAAGATGATATTGAGATAAACACATTAGATGTGAATAACCGTATTTATATTTTGATTATAAATAAATCTCAAACGTATAACATGACAAACAAATAGCTCAAACTGAATTAATCAGATGAGACTTATTTGTGGCATTTTTGTCTGGGACTCAATAAACAAGACTCGTATATCCACACTTTTGAATAGTGTATCCTAGGACGAATTTGATCCTATTCAAATGATGTCTACGAATCTAGTTTATTAGGTAAAGTGCCTAAAACACTTTTTACTTGGTAAAAGTACAAATGCCACTGAACTGTTAGCCCTTGTTCTTAGTGACGTAAGTGGGCCCATATCTAGCTAGGCTAGAGGTGGATAGAAATACTTCATAACCTTTACGGATGTGGCATCGCGTTATGGTTATGTGTTTCTTGTGAAACACGAATCGGAAACTTTTGATAGATTCAAAGAGTTTTGACACGAAGTTTTCAGACAGATCGACTAAAGTATTAAACCGTCACGGTTAGACCATGGCGGAAAATACTTAAGCAATAAGTTTCTCAATTACTTGAAAGAGTATAGTATTCTTTCAATGTGGACTACTCCCGGAACACCTCAATTTGACGGTGTGTCCGAACTGAGAAACCGAATTTTGTTGGACATGATAAGGTTAATCATGAGTCACTCTGAGCTACCATTTTCCTTCAAGGGATACGCATTAAACAGTGCAACACTTATTTTGAATAAGGTTCCATGAAAAATCTGTTTGACAGATTTCATATTAGATATTATCAGGAAAGAAACCGGGTTTTCTCATTCCTGTAGATTTGGGAATGCTAGGCATATGTTTGGATGATTCCAAACTAAAACCCAAAACGGATAAGTGTCTAATTGTAGGTTATCCTAGGGTAACCAAAGTATAGTACTTATACAACTCATAAGAGAACAATGTAATTGTTGCTCGCCATGTGGTTTTCCTAAAAGGAATACCTATATGCAGTGGTAAGTGGGAGGAAAGTAAACATCGATGAAAATCAGAGTAATACTGTTCCAGACACTGATTCCTTAATGGAACACAAACAGTTCATCAATGATGAAACTGTACCATAATCTTCGAATACACAAGAACCGCGTAAGTCGGAGAGAGTCGGAAAATAACCTGGGAGGTATGGGTTTCTGATCTCACCTCAAGTAGATGTCAATTTTATTGAGGAACATGAACTGACTACGTATGAGGAAGTGATACAAGGTATCGACTTCCTATTATGGCAAAGTGCCATGATGTCCGAAATGGATTCCATGTGTACCAACTAAGTTTGGATACTAGTTGATGTACCGGAAGGCATTGTGCCTATTGGTACTATATAAGTCTTCAAGGAAGACATATATGGAAGGAAACATACCAATGTACTAAGCTAGGCTTGTAGCGAAAAGGTATCGTTATCAACATTGTGTCGATTACGACAAAACCTTTTACTTGTTGCCATGATTAAATCCATTTGGATAATGCTTGCTAATGCTGCATGTTTCATTTATGAAATATGGCAGCTGAACGTCAAAATCGCATTCCTTAACGGAAACCTTTTGGAGGATGTTTACAACATCCTGACGGTTTTGTCGTACCAAAACGAGCAAACAAGGTTTGCAAGTTAATTCGATCCATTGATGGATTGAAGCAAGCATTGAGTTCTTGGAACTATCGTTTTGATGTAATCATAATGGTATATGATTTAATTCAAAACAAAGATAATTCTTGTGTATATAAGGAGGTCAGTGGGAGCGCACTGACAATGATTGTCATATATAATGATGATATATCATTTCTTGGAAATGACATTCCCATAATGCAATCGGTGAAAGCTTGGCTTTCATGAAAAATTCTCCGTAGAATGCTTGGGAGAGATTGATGAGTGGTATTTATATCACTATTTCCCACTCATTTAACCAAATATTTTGTATAGTTTCTTGAGTTTTGTGAATATTTTGATGTGTTTTGTGTTATTTTGTAGATAAATAAAGTTTCAGGACATTCTGGAGGTGATTTGGGCCAAAACAAGGAAAATTGGATGAAAAGGGCATTTTGGTAATTTCTCGCGTCGCGACGCCAAGACCTTCAGTGTCGCGACGTCTAACGTGAGCCGGGTCCACAAATCAGAATCTGAGAAAAGTTTGACTTTGCTAACGTGCGCCGTGCCACGTGTCACCATCACAGCCAGTCTGCTAATATGCGCAGTGCCACATGTCAACATCCTACGGTGCCGACAGTCATCATCGCCACGTGTGCCACGTGTCATTCCACGTCATTGCCACGTCATCAGCCACATCACCAGGTTGACCAAATCAAACTGCCACCTCACCGCCACGTCATCATCAACTAATCAGGAAGTGCCACCTTTCTTAATTCTACGGTGCCGACAGTCTCTTTCCCACGTGCCGCCACGTCAGCATCAATCATTGAGTATCTAATCCTTATCTGACACGTGGCGGATAAGAATCTCATCGACCAATCAGAAGCAGCCATGTGTCACAATAATTGAAGCCCAACCACCTCGCCCCATGTCACCTTATCAGCTTATCCAGAATCTTCAAACCGACGAACCAAAGCGTGCCACGTCGACAAAAGCTGGCGTAGCGACGCCAAAGGCCCTGGCATCGCGACGCTGGAACCCCACCGAGGCCTATAAATAGAGCTTCAAATTTCAGTTTTAGATGCACCATTCTCTCTCCATTCTTTGATGTAAATAGGGAGTTCTTCTCTCTCTAAGTTTCTTTTAATTTTTAGTTTTTAGTTTTGTAATAATTTTAATTACTTTTTGTAATAATAGTAATTTATTTTCTTTACTTTTACAGTTTTTACTATTCACCATTAGGAGGTAACTTCCTCAGCTAGGGTGAAAGGTAATTCTTTTACTATTGCTATTTAGATTAATCTCCCTTAAAAATATTATATTCACTATTTAAAATTTGACTTAAAAAGGATACCGCTATATTGGTCGGTTGGTAATTTAATTTTAATCTGGTTTAAACCTGACTAATCAAGGATACCGCCAGATTGGTCGGTTGATAATTTAATTTTGGTTCTGCCTTTATGGCTGGTTTATGGACAAATATTACCGCCTTAATGGCTGGTTGGACTTAATTTGACTTAATCAGGATACCGCCAGATTGGTCGGTTGGTAATATTATCACAAGTTTATATATTATTTCATGGGAGGTATCTAAATTAGTAGTAGTAAAAGTAATTCCTTTTACCTTAGCATTTTATTTTATTGTAATTTACTTTTCAGTATTTACTTTACCGCATTTTTACTTCATGTCTTTTATTTTCAAGTTTTTACCAGCCCTAGTTATGTGTTGTAACTAAATTAGTTATCTGGGGTTGTGATGACTTTTAATATCACCGTTTTATAAGGGGTTAGATTATAGCTTGGGTAATATAAAGATTTATTTATTGACCCTTAATCTTAATGCTTTTTCATTAACTGGCCATTAATAAAATTGATCTGGTAAATCTAAAATGAACTAGACATATGGATTTTAGGTTTCAGCCTTAGACTCAATAGCCCACGATCTTCCTTGAGGATAGATAACCCTTTAATAGATTTCCTTACAGGATAGGAATATACCTGTCGGGCGGGGGTAGCCATAATTGGAACTTAACTTAATGAATCCAGATAATTTGGTTGACATAGACATATGATTTAATTGGGTTAAACTGGGTATTTGTATCTGACCATCGACAGAGGCTTACACATAATTTAGTGTTCCAGGTTAATAAATCAATATATTACCCAACTTTAAGATAACCACTTCATCTTTAAAATGATATTGGAAGAAATCACAACCTTAGATAGTTTTTAATGTTGAATTTTCTTAAAACCTATTTTCAACAATCTTATTTACTTGTTTTTAAATTTAGAATCGTCACCATTTCAAATCAATCAATCAATCCGTTAGATACTAGTAATCATTTGACTTCATAAAATTAATAGTTTAGATATTAAGTCCTCGTGGGATCGATACTTTTTATACTACTTGAACGATACGTGCGCTTGCGTTATACGTGTGTGTTTACGCCGGTCAGAGACAACCTTTATTCTAGGAATAAATATATATTGGGATAGATCTAAAGGTTGTTGGAATTCTCCGAGAACTCGTACATTGAAATAAATGTACTTGACCTGGTGTCTCATATGCTTTGAGCATATGGAGTCACAATCAGGCCAATCCTAGTGATGGTCACTGGATTGATGTTAAGAACATCCTTAAGTATCTTAGACGAACTAAGGATGCTTTCTTACACTATGGAGAAGGAGAACTTGAAGTGATTGGGCTCACTGTTGTAAGTTTCCTAACCGATAAAAACGACTATAAGTCGTAATAAAGGCACTATAGAGTTTGAATAACGGAACAGAGAGCTGGAAATCTTCCAAACAAGATACTGTTTCCGAATAAACAACAAAAGTAGAATATTGCTGCAGCTGAGGCAGCAATAGAATCCATTTGGATCTTAATAATCCTAATTGGATTAGGAGTAGTTCTGTTAGCAGCCGAGCTAGGCTATAGCACAGGCTAAAGAATTAATGGTCTCATCAACGATCCAAGTATATACTTCAACTATTCATCTAATTCGTTCGGATCATACATCATGGCGATGTGATGATCGAATAAATCGTATCAGAAGTTTGAGCGAACCATACATAGTTCAAGTGTAGGACACTTGAGTGATTGGCTATAGGCCAAGTGGGAGATTGTTGGACAATTATGACCCCTAGCATCACTATTTGTACAGAACATGGTGTTGTACAAAATAACTATGTGACAAAGGAAATTGCTCTTTTATCATTTGTAATTAGATTACCAAGATATATAAATGATAAAAGTGTTGGACAATTATGACCCATAGCATCACTATTTGTACAGATCATGGTGTTGTTGTACAAATTAACTATGTGACAAAGGAAATTACTCTTTTATCATTTGTAATTGGATTACCTAGATGTATAAATGATTAAAGGTCCATATGATTAGTTCCAGATTGAGATGATATGAGACAGTATCAATCCACGAAGGTTTAATCATTAAATATCCCTAGTCGGAGTATTATCGAGATTGGACATCGATAATACGTAAAAGACTAGTTTTACACTTGTGCGCGTTGTGGGAGCATAACGGCATAGTTCTCATATATTTGGGTATAGGATACTCATGCAAGTGTAATAGGAGATTGTGTTTACCGATCGTACGGGACACGCTTCGCTCTGGATAGACCCCTCGGAATTCCATTGGTAGTATGACTATGTGTCTAGAGTCCGAATCAGGGTAGGTGTATTTGGTCTTAACCTGAACTTGCACCGCTAATACTTGTGACAATCAATATACTTTGGTTTTGATCGTCCAGGGCTTTAACGGTTCTTTGTACGCCTCTTCTGGGTATATTGAGAATCGTAGTGTATTGGGTGTGATGTCAAGATGGAAGTATCACTCCAGTCATAGTGGAGATGATGATCACGTAGGATACAGAACTGGTGCTCTTTTATGCTGCAGCTATCGGGATATTATGCATAGGTCATGTTTATCCGATTATAGAGACTAGTTACCAGAGATCCAATATGTGCTTCGTACGGTGCAGACACAATTCCAGCCCCAGGCCTTGCACGTGACATCCGATGCCGGATCGTAATACGCAATACTATGTATACTACGCCTGATATAGATCACATATTCCTTTAAGAATATTTCTGGAGAATTGAGTAGGCACGGTGCTTTGCTAGAAGCCAACCATGTCTTGTAAATCGGTAAAAATGTAGTACTAGGTACGTACGTGTTCGGATAGTCCGACGACCGGATTTACTGCCAACATATCTGTGGATCTCATGGGTCGCTTCCCGAAGATTCACCGATGACGTATGACTCGCACTTTATTAATCTGAGATTAATTAGTAGAGAGAGAAAATTAATCTGGGATTAATTACAGAGATATTTTATTGGGATAAAATATTATTAAAGAGAGAGAGAACGATTAATTTGGAATTAATCGATAAAATAATATATTCGATATATTATACGAAATTGGATTTCGACGCGGAATTAAAATTAGATTTTAATTCGGGCAAACGAGTTAATTTAGAATTAATTCGCTAGCGATGTGAATAGTAATTTTTCTAGGCATAATTATTTAATTAAATTTGATTTAATTACGTCGCAACGTAAAATTCGTTAATTCGGAATTAGCGAACCCGAGCCGGGAGTGTTTGCGGGCCCACTCGCATTTCGAATTCAAGTGCGTCCCACAAGTCACATCAAGCGTCAAATCACTAGTCAATCAAGTGATGGAAGTCACATCACTTTGAGTGAAGTGATGTTTGTCATCATTGATTGATGTGTATAGTTGATGGGGGTGGTTGAAGACTTAAAGTCTTGTACCATTTTTTTGAATTTTGAAAAATGGTAATTGTTTTTGGTATTTGTTTTTGGAAATCAAATAAACCAAAAATATATATTACACACATTTTTCTCTTCCCTCATCTCTCTCCTTTTACACGGTTTTGGAACCAACTTTTCTCTCCTCCCTCTCTCGGCTTTGAAGCCAATTTTCTTCTTCATTTCTTGCTAGGCCGAGAACAAGAAGAAACTTAAGGAAGATTTGTGGCAAATCTTTCCAATGCTAGCACATGAAGAGTCATCCAAGGTGATAGGGAAACAAACCCTTGAGCATGGAATCACCAACACAAAGCTTGGAGCTTGGAGATCCATCCATGGAGTTGACAGAAAATGATGGAGCACAAAGAAGCACCATTGCCAAGAGCTTCAAAGATTTTTTTGTCCTCGCATCGCAAAAGCCGATCAATGTAAGTATGATTCGCCATACTTCTTTTGAGTATTCACACATGTTTCATTGCTTGAATTGATCTTGGGACTAACCTAGAAACCCAACAATGGTATCAGAGCCATTTTGAGCATGAAATTATTTAGGGTAAAATTGGGTAAATTGATTTGAGCATGTTTTGATGAAATTAATTGTTTGAGCATGCTTGTATATGGATGACTTGGAGTTGTTTGTGATCAATTTTGTGAAAAATGGATTGGATCAATTTTTTCCCAAAATGGTAAGCTTGGCCGAAACATAGACTACCCTAATGTCATGGTGATTTTGTGTTTTTGATCATTGGATGAGTTGAAATCATTTGGTAATGTTGATTTAGGATTTAATATTAATTGGATTAAAACCGAATCAGACAAAAATCCCCAAATTGCCGTGACTTGTAGCATGAAAATGATTGATTTTTTGATTCAATTGTGTTGGACATATGTTGATGATGATAAGCATATTAATTGTGTAAATTGATGTTTTGGAAATATTAATTTGGTTAATTAATTATGGCATACACTTTAGTTAATTAAATTATGAAATTTGGAATTTTGGTAATTTAATTAATTGGGCCAAATTTGGAATTGGGCTTGTAAAGTTGTAATTGGGCTTAATGGGCTTGGTTGGGCCAAGTTTGGTTTAGGCTAATTGGTTGGATCCAATTGGGCCCAAAACCATATCCATAAAGTCCAAATATGACTTAATGGACCTTTAATTTTAATTGGGCCTAATGGGCCTAAATTGGTTTCTTGGCATATAAGGGTGATTCCTTAAATGGGCTTTGGTATTTGGGTTTGACCCATATTGACCAAAAGTCCATGCCTTAGAAATTAAGTGAAAGCCCATTGGACTTTAATTAAATTGACATTGGATGTTAATTGGGCTTTGAGACCCGTAACGATTAGATTTAGAATCTAAGTCGTAAAGGCACATTAAAAAGTGTAATTATTTAATTTAGAATTAAATATAGAATTAGTATTAAATACAAATTAAATTGGATTTAATATGTGTAGTTTAATATAATTCAAGAATTCGTACTTTGAGTACTTATTCGTAAAACGAGTTTCTCGCGCAAAATCAAATCGTTGTTTGAACATTGGATGGTCATTAATTTCAGATTAATTAATTGGATTAGATTGATTGATAACATGCTTTGTGTGAATACATGGATGCGATGTATGAATAATGTATATCATGGATATTAGATGGGTGAGGGCAATTTTGGAAATTGTTGTAATAAATTTAGAATTTATTAAATGGACCTGCGTGTCCAGCCTATTACCTCTTGACTCTTTGTATTTCTCTTCTCACCTATTCCCCTCAATGTAAATGAGGTTTCTTTAGAAGTGTTATGTAATTGGGTAGAAGTAATACTTGTGCTAGCGGGAGAGAGGAAATGGAGATTTGTTCTAGGAACAATGTGTTAAGTATCCATCCGCATATCATTATTATTTATTTATACGCGCCTTATTATGTTTTTAGAATGCATGTTTAAGGGTGTATGATGATGAGACCTTAACAAAGATAATTAATTGGTTGCCAATTACGCGAAAAAACCCTCAACACATATTAAGCGTTTTTCCTTCCATTGAGTGATTCTTACTCAAGATCCAAGATTGGCACTGGTTTGTTGGCCAAAGTCAAGACCTTTGTCCGTCGCGGATGTGTTTGAATCATGAAGGCTTTGTTCCATATCGTGTCTTGTCCAAGTTGTGATTTGTTGGCCAAAGTCAAGATCACTTCTTGTCCATCGACATCGATTACGAAGCTTTCCAAGGTCAATGGGTTCCGCTTAACTGGGATCATTAAGTTTGTTGTGCCAAAGCCAAGGCTTAGTTGATTCAGAGGAAAAAGGTTAGGGAATATATTGGATATATTGGCATATATAAGATATATGTTTCGGACTTGGATGTCCACCTACTGGATCTAGGAATTGGATGGATCCAATTGATCTTAGAGATCTACCTAGTTAATTATCATACAATTTGTTGGCCAAAGTCAAGATTGTGTGTTATTTAACGGGATCCTAGCCCACTAGGAAACAAGGTTTCCCGAGTACTCCACAGAGGGTTAGAGGCTCGCCGAAAAATAGTGGGAGGCAAGTATTAAATTTGCAATATTCGTTTAGTTACTTGCCAATACGCGCTCATTTCATTTTTCGTCAATAAATTAATATATTAGTTGGACTAATATTTAATATTGTTTAAATTAAACAGTTGGACTGTATTCAAACTACTTTCAATAATAGTTGATTTTATAATTGGATTATAGTAATCAATATAATTGAATTTAACCAATTAAATTATAGTTGATTATATAGTTAGACTATAGTAATCATTATAATCAATAGTACCTGAAATCGTTGATTTGATAGTTAGACTATTGGAATCAAGATAAATGAAAGATTAGCGTTTAAAACATAATCCTGGGTGAAAATATTTTTAAACGGCTTTAATTTTCAAATTGGGAATAAAATCTCAGGATAGTCCTGGAAACCGAGAAGTTACTTTATTTGATAGAGTGACGTCTCGAGCCTAAGCCCGGAGTTGAGCAAATAGTAGAACATGATATTTGGAATATTCATGTGATGATAACTTTAGTGCTTAATCTGTTATGCTTGCCGCAAAGACTCCTTAATTTCTTAGTCAGAACTAAGGATTAGATCCTTATAGTATGATATTGAAATTGAAGGATCTTCATAGATCTATCCTTAGATCTTAGAAGTACAAATTGCAATAGAAAACTCTTGGAGAGTTAATGGCTATACTCAAGGAGACAAAGCCAGAGTTTGCAATAGGGCAAGAAGCGCAAGGCGCATCTTACTTCGACATCCCAGAAGGCCAAGGCTTGGCCAAAGGCTTCTGGGGTGTGGAAAAGGGGCAAAGGCAAAATCATTATAATCTTCTGGGAAGACATAGGACATATCCCAAAATGTCTGCCTAAACTGTGGCAAACGGGGTCACTGGAAGCGTGACTGCCGTATGGACAAGGCAGACATGAAGGAATTGAAGACGGGCAAGGCTCCGACTTCAAATATGTTTGTCATAACATGTTCACTACTAGTATTAAAATTGGATTTTAGATACTAATTGTGGTACATAAATATGTACTGGTGTGCAGAATCTGCTGATTAGCAGGATACTGACTTCAGTTGAGATTATCTGCGAATCGAAACGGGACGAGAGTCGCTGTTTTAACCGTAGATACCTAAGTTTAGGAACTACCCTTCGGTGTGTACTTAAATTAGGAAACTGTTAAAATGTAACTAGTTTGACTAGAAACATTATCTATATATCAGGGTTTAATCCGTTGCGGATATACCTTTATATTCTAGAACACTAAAGTGTTTTATTTTATAAAGATGATATTGAGATAAACACATTAGATGTGAATAACAGTATTTATATTTTGAATATAAATAAATCTCAAACGTATAACATGACAAACAAATAGCTCAAACTGATTTAATCAGATGAGACTTATTTGTGGCATTGTTGTCTGGGACACAATTAACAAGACTCGTATATCCACACTTTCGAAGAGTGGATACTAGGACGGATTTGATTCTATTCAAATAATGTCTACGAATCTAGTTTATTAGGCAAAGTGCCTAAAACACTTTTACTTGGTAAAAGTGCAATGTCCACCGATCTGTTAGCCCTCGTTCATAGTGACGTAAGTGGGCCCATGTCTAGCTAGGCTAGAGGTGGATATGAATACTTCGAAACCTTTACGGATGTGGCATCGCGTTATGGTTATGTGTTTCTTTTGAAACACAGATCGGAAACTTTTGATGAATTCAAAGAGTTTCGACACGAAGTAGACAAACAGATCGGCTAAAGTATTAAAACCGTCACGGTTAGACCATGATGGAAAATACTTAAGCAATAAGTTTCTCAAATACTTGAAAGAGTATAGTATTCTTTCAATGAGGACTCCTCCCGGAACACGTCAATTTGACGGTGTGTCCGAACAGAGAAACCGAATTTTGTTGGACATGATAAGGTTAATCATGAGTCGCTCTGAGCTACCATTTCCTTCAAAGGATACGCATTAAACAGTGCAAAACTTATTTTGAATAAGGTTCCATAAAAATCTGTTTGACAGACTTCATATTAGATATGAACAGGAAAGAAACCGGGTTTCTCATTCCTGAAGATTTGGGAATGCTGGGCATATGTTTGGATGATACCAAACTAGAACCCAAATCGGATAAGTGCCTAAGTTGTAGGTTATCCTAGGGAAACCAAAGTATAGTACTTATACAACTCACAAGAGAACAATGTAATTGTTGCTCGCCATGCGGTTTTCCTAAGAGGAATACCTATATGCAGTGGTAAGTGGGAGGAAAGTAAAACTCGATGAAAATCGGAGTAATACTATTCCAGGCACCGATTCCTTAATGGAACACAAATAGTTCATCAAGGATGAAACTATACCAATAATCTTCGAATACACAAGAACCGCGTAAGTCGGAGAGAGTCAGAAAACAACCTGGGAGGTATGGGTTTCTGATCTCACCTCATAAAGATGTCAATCTTATTGAGGAATACAAACTGACTACGTATGAGGAAGTGATACAAGGTATCGACTCCCTATTATGGCAAAGTGCCATGAAGTCCGAAATGGATTCCATGTATACCAACCAAGTTTGGACACTGGTTGTTGTACCGGAAGGCATTGTGCCTATTGGTACTATATAAGTCTTCAAGGAAGACAAACATGGAAGGTAACATACCAACGTACTAAGCTAGGCTTGTAGCGAAAAGGTATCGTTATCAACATTGTGTCGGTTACGATGAAACCTTTTACTTGTTGCCATGGTTAAATCCATTTGGATAATGCTTACTGAAGCTGCATGTTTCATTTATGAAATATGGCAGCTGAACGTCAAAATCGCTTTCCTTAACGAAAACCTTTTGGAGGATGTTTATAACATCCTGACGGTTTTGTCGTACCAAAAGAGCAAACAAGGTTTGCAAGTTAATTCGATCCATGTATGGATTGAAGCAAGCATTGCGTTCTTGGAACTATCGTTTTGATGTAATCATAATGGTATATGATTTAATTCAAAACGAAAATGATTCTTGTGTATATAAGGAGGTTAGTGGGAGCGCACTGACAGTGAATGTCCTAAAATGATGATATGTCATTTCTTGGAAATGATATTCCCATAATACAATCGGTGAAAGCTTGGCTTTCATGAAAATTCTCCGTAGAATTCTTGGGAGAGACAACCTTTATTCTAGGAATAAGATCTACTGGGATAGATCTAAAAGTTGTTGGCACTCTCCGAGAACTCGTACATTGAAAAATGTACGCGACCTGGTGTCTCATATGCTTTGAGCATATGGAGTCACAATCAGGCCAATCCAAGTGATAGTCACTGGATTGATGTTAAGAACATCCTTTAGTATCTTAGATGAACTAAGGATGCTTTCTTATACTATGGAGAATGAGAACTTGAAGTGACTGGGTTCACTGCTGCAAGTTTCCTAACCGATAAAAACGACTATAAGTCGTAATAAATATACTATATTTTGAATAACGGAACAGTGAGCTGGAAATCTTCCAAGCAAGATACTGTTACCGAATAAACAACAAAAGATTATTTGCTGCAGCTGAGGCAGCAATAGAAGCCTTTTGGATCGATAATAATCCTAATCAGATTAGGAGTAGTTCTGTTAGCAGCTGAGCTAGGCTACAACACAGGCTAAAGAATTAATGGTCTCATCAACGATCCAGATATATACTTCAAATATTCATCTGATTCGTTCGGATCATACATCGTGGCGATGTGATGATCGAATAAATCGCATCAGATGATAACCGCAAATCCGCTGACGAAAGCATTTCTCAGCAGAAGTTTGAGCGAACCGTACATAGTTCGGGTGTAGGACACTTGAGTGATTGGCTATAGGCCAAGTGGGAGATTGTTGGACAATTATGACCCATAGCATCACTATTTGTACAGATCATGGTGTTGTTGTACAAATTAACTATGTGACAAAGGAAATTGCTCTTTTATCATTTGTAATTAGATTACCAAGATGTATAAATGATGAAAGGTCCATATGATTAGTTCCGGATTGAGATGATATGAGACAGTATCAATCCACGAAGGTTTAATCATTAAATATCCCTAGTCGGAGTATTATCGAGATTGGACATCGATAATGCGTAAAAGACTAGTATTACACTTGTGCGCGTTGTGGGAGCATAACGGCATAGTTCTCATATATTTGGGTATAGGATACTCATGCAAGTGTAATAGGAGGTTGTGTTTACCGATGGTACGGAAACAGCTTCGCTCTGGATAGACCCCTCAGAATTCCATTGGTAGTATGACTATGTGTCTATGGAAGTCCGAATCAGGGTAGGTGTATTTGGTCTTAACCTGAGACTTGCACCGCTAATACTTGCGACAATCAATATACTTTGGTTTTGGTCGTCCAGGGCTTTAACAGGTTCTGTGTACGCCTCTTCTGGGTATATTGAGAATCGTAGTGTATTGGGTGTGATGTCAAGATGGAAGTATCACTCCAGTCATAATGGAGATGATGATCACGTAGGATACGGAACTGGTGCTCTTTTATGATGCAGCTATCGGGATATTATGACTAGGTCATGTTTATCCGATATAGAGACTAGTTACCAGAGATCCGATATGTGCTTCGTACGGGGCAGACACAATTCCAGCCCCAGGCCTTGCACGTGACATCCGATGCTGGATCGTAATACGCAATACTACGTATACTACGCCTGATATAGATCACATATTCCTTTAAGAATATTTTTGGAGAATTGGGTAGGCACGGTGCTTTGCTAGAAGCCAACCATGTCTTGTAAATCGGTAAAAACGTAGTACTAGGTACGTACGTGTTCGGATAGTCCGACGACCGGATTTACTGCCAACATATCGGGGATCTCATGGGTCGCTTCCCGAAGATTCACCGATGACGTATGACTCGCACTTTATTAATCTGGGATTAATTATAGAGAGAGAAAATTAATCTGGGATTAATTACGGAGATATTTTATCTGGGATAAAATATTATTAAAGAGAGAGAACGATTAATTTGGAATTAATCGATAAAATAATATATTCGATATATTATACGAAATTGGATTTCGACGCGGAATTAAAATTAGATTTTAATTCGGGCGAACGAGTTAATTTAGAATTAATTCGTAGCGACGTGAATAGTAATTTTGCTAGGCATAATTATTTAATTAAATTTGATTTAATTACGTCGCAACGGAAAATTCGTTAATTCGGAATTAGCGAACCCGAGCCCGGGAGTGTTTGCGGCCCACTCGCATTTCGAATTCAAGTGCGGCCCACAAGTCACATCAAGCGTCAATCACTAGTCAATCAAGTGATGGAAGTCACATCACTTTGAGTGAAGTGATGCTTGTCATCATTGATTGATGTGATAGTGATGGGGGTGTGGTGAAGACTTAAAGTCTTGTACCATTTTTTTGAATTTTGAAAAATGGTATTGTTTTTGTATTTATTTTTGGAAATCAAATAAACCAAAATATATATTACACACATTTTTCTCTTCCCTCCTCTCTCTCCTTTTTACAACAACAAACAACAACTTTTGGCCAACTTTTCTCTCCTCCCTCTCTCGGCTTTGAGCCATTTTCTTCTCCATTTCTTGCATGCCGAGAACAAGAAAAACTAAGGAAGATTTGTGGCAAATCTTTCCAATGCTAGCACATGAAGAGTCATCCAAGGTGATAGGGAAACAACCCTTGAGCATGGAAACACAACAAAGCTTGGAGCTTGGAGATCCATCCAT
Source organism: Zanthoxylum bungeanum (assembly GCA_019454045.1). Lineage (NCBI taxonomy): Eukaryota > Viridiplantae > Streptophyta > Magnoliopsida > Sapindales > Rutaceae > Zanthoxylum > Zanthoxylum bungeanum. The sequence goes on along the minus strand of SKCR01014108.1, from coordinate 5,518 downwards.
TAGTTGACCGAAATATGGAGCACAAAGAGCACCATTGCGAGAGCTTCAAGTTTTTTTTTGTTGTTCCTCGCATCGCAAAAGCCGATCAATGTAAGTATGATTCCGCCATTCTCTTTTGAGTATTCACACATGTTTCATTGCTTGAATTGATCTTGGGACTAACCTAGAAACCCAACAAAAAGGTCCTTATGATTGTTCCGGATTGAGATGAATGAGACAGTATCATCCCCTAAGGTTAACATTAAACTATCCCTAGTCATAGTATTATCGAATTGAAACGATAATGCGGAATAGACTAATATTACACGTGTGCGCGTTGTGGGAGCATAACGGCATGTTTCATATATTTGGGTATTGGTAGTCATGCAAGTGTAATAGGAGGTTGTGTTTACCGATGGTACGGAAACAAGCTTCGCTCTGGATAGACCCCTCGGAATTTCATTGGTAGTATGACTTGTGTCTATGGAAGTCCGAATCAGGAGTGTATTTGGTCTTAACTTGAGACTTGCACCGCTAATACTTGCGACAATCAATATACTTGGTTTTGGTTGTCCAGGGCTTTAACCGGTTCTGTGTACGCCTCTTCTGGGTATATTGAGAATCGTAGTGTTTGGGTGTGATGTCGAGATGGAAGTATCACTCCAGTCATAGTGGAGATGATGATCACGTAGGATACGAAACTAGTACTCTTTAGTACTGTAGTCATCAGGATAATATGACTAGGTCATGATTATCCGATTATAGAGACTAGTTACCAGAGATCCGATATGTGCTTCGTACGGGGTAGACACAATTCCATCCCCAGGCCTAGCACGTGACATCCGATACTGGATCGCAATACGCAATACTACGTATACTACGCCTGATACAGATTACATATTCCTTTAAAAATATTTCTGGAGAATTGGGTAGGCACGGTGCTTTGCTAGAAGCCAACCATGTCTTGTAAATCGGTAAAAACGTAGTACTAGGTACGTACATGTTCGGATAGTCCGACGACCGGATTTACTACCAACATATCCGGGGATCTCATGGGTCGCTTCCCGAAGATTCACTGATGACGTATGACTCGCACATAATTAATCTAGGATTAAGTATTAGAGAGAGAAAATTAATCTAGGATTAATTACGGAGATATTTTATCTGGGATAAAATATTATTACAAAGAGAGAAAACGAATAATTTGGAATTAATCGATAAAATAATATATTCGATATATTAAACGAAATTAGATTTCGACGCGGAATTAAAATTAGATTTTAATTCGGGCGAACGAGTTAATTTAGAATTAATTCGCTAGCGACGTGAATAGTAATTTTGCTAGGTATAATTATTTAATTAAATTTGATTTAATTACTTCGCAACGGAAAATTCGTTAATTCAGAATTAGCGAACCCGAGCCCGAGAGTGTTTGCGGGCCCACTCGCATTTCGAATTCAAGTGCGGCCCACAAGTCACATCATTAGTCATTCAAGTGATGGATGTCTTGTCACTTTTAGTGATGTGATGTTAGTCACTTGTGATTGATGGGGGTGGTTGAAAGGCTTTATTGCCTTGTACTTTTTGGATTTGAATTTTTGGTATTAGTTTTTGGAAAACCAAATACATAAAAACTCAACTCATTTTCTTCCTCTCTCTATTTACTACATTCGGCCAAGGGCCATCTTCTTCTCTCTTTTGTTTCTTCAAAGCCGAGAGTTGCAAGAAGCTTAGGAAGAATTTGTGGTAAATTTTTCCAAGTGCTAGCACTCTAAAGAGTCATCCAAAGGTGATAGGGAAAACAAACCCTTGAGCATGGAATCACACACAAAGCTTGGAGCTTGGAGATCATTTCCATGGAGGTTGACCGAACTCAAGGAGCACAAGTTTGGGCTTGGCCGAGAGCTTCAATGGAGCGAAGTTTTTGTGTTCAACGCATCGCAAATCCGATCATTGTAAGTATGATTCCGCCATACTTATTATTGTATTCACATATTTTCATTGCTTGAATGATCTTGGGACTATAGTAGAAACCCAACACTGTTGGCATGTTTGCAGTAGCTTGAAGATAAATTTCTATAAGTATGGCATAAACTAGGCTTGATATTGAAGAGGATATTTTGATTTTGGTGGTAAATGATGATGATTATGACAATGAAGCTATTGGTATGATTAATGATTGTTAGAATATGCATGTAAGTGTGTGTGTAATATGTATGTATGGCCGAGTATTATGTTTGTTTCAGATCCTTCAAGTGTATGTTTATGCTATATGGCCAAACTTTCTAATTTTCTTGGGAAGTCGAGGTTTGTTGTTTTGATGTTTGAGAGATTATAGTGCGTGTGTTTAATGATGATTTAGCATGTGTTTGTAAGATTTTCGGTTAAAAAACTCCAAGTTGCGTAAAAGCATGTTATAGCCGAATTTCAGCACCTTGTTTTAAGGGGTGATATCTTGTTGCTGTTGTTGCAGTTAACAGCAGCTTGTTGTTGTTGCTAATAGTAACAACAGCTTGTTTTGCAGTGAAAGTTTATGTAGGCTTATTTTGATAGTTGCGGTTAAATTTTTAGTTTCTTATTTTACAGATGGCACCGAGTTATCGCAAACGCGATAATTCGACTCCATCTACATCTGTAAGGACAAAGACTGCTTTTGGGGTCTCTGCTAGCACAAGTGACTCGAGTACAATGAAGGCTCAAAGACGCACCCGGTAGCCTGGGGTTTGCTAAGCACTTTAGAGCCCACAACGTGGCAGATGAAAATCAACCAGCTCTTCCCAACGCTACTTGTGAGTAAACTTACAGTATTGAGTTTTTGTTATTTTCTGTTATCTTTAAATTAATATTTTATATTTAATTTCAACTCGGTTGCTATTCTTGCATGAGTGGTTTGACGTGGACCTGAACAAACCAAACGTCCTGAAGTATCTCGACCACCATATGTGGAAGAGTTACAAGGATTCTAGGAAAAAAGTCCTAAAACCGATATTTGACGAACATGGGGCTTTGGACGCTCCACAACACAAGCCTGATTATATAGAGGAGCAAGACTGGACATTCTTATGTGAGTTCTGGTCGAGCGAGAAACTCGAGGTAATTTTTAAAATAATACGAAACTGATAATTCTCCCAGTTTTTGTTACTTACAATGTTGTTAAATGCAAAATAAATGTAACGCAAATGCGGAGAATCGCAGTTACCTGCGTTTCAACTATCGCGTGCCATTTTCCCAATATCGTGCCAAACATTCTGAGGTAAATATAACCATAAACTTTTTTTAAACATTTCATTAATTTTACTAATAATAATAATCATTTTATGCTTTTTTACAAAGTAGCGTAAATGAGGTGCAGTCATTTTCGAAGTTTTTCCGAGTGACGCACTACAATGAGAAGTAGAAATGGATCAATGAAGAAGCCGAACGCTGCTACGTAAGTTTAAGTATTTAAAATAAATTAAATATATTTTTAAATTCAATTTATTCTTTTCAAGTTCAAACAATAACTTCAATATTTTTAAACAGAACAAAATGGTGGAGGTCCAACGAAAAGCTCAAGAGACAGGGTCCGACCCTCTACCAGATGACGAGTTGTCGCAATTAGTTTTCAAGAACCAGACATCATAAAACATTGGACTTGGCACTCGTAAGAAGCCAACATCATCTAGAAGCACTGTTGTTTCTTCTCCTACTGACTCGTGCCTTCGAGATGCTAGACAGTACCCAGGACAAGTTGGACAATACCAAAAAAGAGCTGGACAATACCAAAGAAAAGATGAAGAAGTCCCATGAGAAGTTATTGCAGGTCGAGGAGGACCATCAGAGGAAGATGCATGAGTTCGACCAACAGATGAGGTCTTTCAGGCAAATGTTGGAGGCCTCACTCGGCCAGAGTGAATCAGGCTCGATCGCCCCTCTATCACGGTAGCAGTCGTTTTTATTTTCATATGTATAAATATTCACAACAACAGCGACTGTTAATACATGATGTATTTATTTTATTTAATAAATTTTAATTATAAATTTATTTTATAATAATAAAATTAATTATTAGAATAAAAATAATTTTACTATGATTCGGTAAATTTATTTTATAATAATATTTTTCAAAATAAAAAATCAAATGTTTCGAAACAAAAGTACCTTAAATAATAAATTTCTTATACCATTTAGCGTCAAATTATTCGACGCTAAAAGTAATAAAAATATATTTATATTTTAATATTTTATATCATTTAGCGTCGAAAAATATTCGTCGCCAAAATTCACAATTTAGCGTCGAAAATATTCGTCGCCAAATACGTCATTTAGCATTGAAAAATAATATTTTTCGTCGAAAATTTTTGGACGTAAAATATTATACTTTAGCGTCAAAATTTTATATTTCGACACTAATTGTCTTTCTCATTCACGTTTTGGCGTCGAAAATTTTCGACGTTAATATCCTTCCGCGTCAATATTCATTATTTTAACGTCGATATATTTTGACATTAAAGATATTATTTTTTGTAATGATAGTAAGGAAAGATGCACACCTGAAACAACATGATCAAACTAGAATCAACAAGGCAAGTAATTTTTGTGGCTATAAACACAGAAACCATTGGGATTCCTGTACTCGATACTGCAAAATGATCATGACTGTCTCAACTATGGTTGGGAATTGTCGAAGTTCCAAGTCCAGTGAGAAATATCATCTACAATGCTTGAAAATATAACACACACTTCACATTTAAGAGGAGAAAATATCAAAATTTAGTTGTAACATTTCTTGAATATGTTTCGGTCTCCTTTATTATAGCAATTATGCCTCAATGATTATACAAGGATGACAAAAAGATGTTTTTCTATATATTTTTTTAATTAGATAGATAGGGTACTGATATTGATAGCTTTCATTTTTTTAGGAATTGTGGAAATCTCGCCGTCTAACCACCCCTCTCTTGTTTAAACGGAGCAGGTAGAATCCCTGATTGTCTCAAACTCTTATAAAAAAACGTACATTCTGGATTCGAACCCAAGACCTCAAGGTGAGATCATGAACCTTACACCACCAAATCATGCACGCCCCTTAGGAACTCGGATATTGATATCCCTATTTTAAAATAGATAAAATCCTCAGTGGATAAAATTTTCCGAACATATCACACAATAAAAAACCTTCCATGACTAACGAGCATGGTATTCCAGTATTATCATCTCTTTAACATATATAGCTTAAACTGTGAATGAACAACATGTTCGCTGTAGGAATATGGTGATGGTGAAGATAATAATGTTGATCAGTCACCCAGTTCAAAACCTTCCATTAAATTTTTTATTAATTTTACAAACATGTTCGTGTTTTCTTCCAACAACATGTTCGCTCTCTAGTGCAATGAGAGCCACGGCCAGGTGCGTCTAACTCTAAATTTATATTTGTTTTAGGATTTTATTTATCTGTGTTTACTCGATGTGGGATCTCATACTTTAATTTGAAAGCTTCATCACTCAGACCATATATTTACGAAGTTCAATTTTTTTTCCTGATTTGTTTTCGATG